>PVKS010008152.1:0-69658 GCA_004027875.1 Aplodontia rufa
GGGGAGTTCAGGGTGAATCAGGGCTGGTTGGGGGAGCCCCGGGAAGGTGGGCGGGAACCAGACTGTGGGGAGATGGGGAGAGGTGAGTGGCGTATCAGCAGATTTAGAAAAGTCTAAATCTTTTCTAGTAGCGAAGGGTGTTTTTCTAAAGGGGAAATGAAGGCTCTGACCTCAGCCTAGAGCGTGGATGGCTGGGCCACTGAGCTCCTGGTGGGCGATCACCATCACCAAGACTTGAGCAAGGGAAGATTCAGGTGTAATAGAGACTCCGGGGGCTGCATGAGGAGCAGCGATGCCTCTTGGAGAGAGGACAAAGAGATTAGAGCCTTGTACGTTGGGGTAAAAAGGGCAGGCTCCAGGGAAAGATGAGTTTGCAGTACTGCTCTGACAGCCAGCTTGTCCCCAAGCCCAGAGAGACTCCTTCCAAGGCCCCGCCAGGTCCAGGTGCACACAGGGAAAACTGACCCTTGGTGAATAAGCGCTGGCCTAAGAACACAGGATTCTCCTGCCAAACACTCAGCAGCCACCTACTTCCAGCTTCCAAGGAGGTCAAGTTTTGCCCTGAGCCCAAAACAAGGCAGAGTTGTTCTGACCCAGATCATGGGGCAAACGGTTCCTGCCCTGGACTTCTGGGCTCCCCCACCCCCACAGCATACGTCCTCAGGACACAGTGGGAGGACGGTGGGCTTCTAGGTTGTGTAGCGATCCAGCCGTGGTTCCTGCTACATTTCCACCCAACTGCCCCAGATCACCAGCAAGAGATCTCACCCTCAAGCCTCTGTCTGAAGCAGCGAGTTGGTCCGAGACTGCTGGGAGGTCTCTTCTCCACGTCTCTAGGTCCAAATGTCCTGTCTGGCCAGGAGCTAGGAATGGGAAACAGGTGTGAGAGGCTGAGAACTGGGCCTTACCTCCCAAGGACTCCGCACAGATGGTCCCACTGAGGTGGATTTGCCTCTTGGGGACGGACACTTGGTCTGGCCTCTTCTCTTTCACTCACTCACCCCTCCTCACTCCACTGCCAGTCCCCACCTGATGGACAAAGGACCCAAGAAAAAGTTACCTTTCCCCAAGCCCTGCTGTGACTCAAACATGAGGACACAGTACCCTTCAAGTGTCGTTTCCATTACAGGTTGAGTGTCCAAATCCCCAAATCCAGAATGCCCCCAAATCCAAAACTTTGAGCACCAACATAAGAGGAAAATTCATGTTATGTATAAAATTATTAAAAATATTATATAAAACCACCTTCAGGCTATATGTATAAGGCATATATGAAATAAAAAAGAGCTTCCTGTTTAGACCTAGGTCCCACCCCCCAGATACCGCACTATGTTTATGCAGATATTTAGAAAATGTTTTTACAGATCCAGAATCTGAAACACTTCTGGCCCCAAGCATTTTACCTAAAGGACCCTCAACCTGTAATACTTACAAGGGAGGTGTCCGGAGTTAACATGCCTTAGTAGGTTTATGAGTTTGTTTTATCCCTGAAGCACCTAAACAGTTCTGGTCAAGCAGGCAGGGCTGTATTGAACTACAACTGGTCCAAAACGGAGATGGGGGATCAGTCAGTGGCCCTGGCGGGCAGAGGACACTGCTTCCCAAAGTCTTTTAGACAATGACATCAGGACACCCAAGTACCCAGTTTGGCTTCTAACCTCTAGGAGACACCAGTCCTGGGCCCTTCAACCTCAGCATTCCTGGTGTTGGGGGCTTTATCATGGTGGCTGTCCTGAAAGTCATAGGACACTGAGTAGCACCCGTGGCTTGCACCCACATGAGGCAATCTCCTGCGCAATTGTGACAACCAAGTATGTCCTTGGACGGTGCCCAGTGTCCCCTGGGAAGGCAACATCTCTCACCCCTCCAACTGCTCTTGGACTTGAGGGGCAGCAGAATGCCTACTGGCCACCCCGGGTTCCCCCACTGTAGACTTTCAGAGAAAAGGCCAGCAGAGCCTTCCCTAGCCCACGAGTGACTGTCATTATCCACTGCCAAACTGAGATTGAAAGATTTGTAAGGTTAAAAATAGTATGGCTTCACAAAGTCCCCTCCCTGCCAGGAAGATGAATGGTCCTGTTCTAAGACGCTGTGTCCTTGGTGTTGGTTCCAAGTAAGCCGTGGTTGCCTGCTGCTGTGCGATGGGTCTGACGGGCCCTGTGCCCGGCACTTTGCCTTCAGTGTTTTCAATGTTGTGTTCACGTTGTGACTGTAATACCCACTCCAGGCTCATTGGTGGTTTTCTAGGACCAGAGAGCGGCTTGGGTGTCTCACTGTGCCCAGAGGTGTTCATTTGGGGGGTGAGGAGGTGGCCAGAGCCGGGGTCCCATCTCACCACACCCGCGCTGTGGGGAACTCAGACGTCCCCCTACCTCTGAGCTCTCAATGCTGCTAATCTGCCAAGTGTCCCATGTGCCGCGGCGCCGTGCTCAAGGACCGACGCCCACCCCCAGCCCTCTGCGAGGTCTCTAGGCTGTGTTTGCGCATGCTCTTCTGTATAGTTCTCATCTTCTCATTTTATGGGATTTAACAAAAATCTCCATATGCCTGTTTGCATCATGGTTAAACTATTAAAAAGTGGATGCAAGTTGGCTGGCTGGTGTCTTTTGTTGCCTACGCTTGGAATTTCTCACATCTTTGCTCACTGTCACAGGCTGGGTACCCCCAGGAAGCCCATTTTGGGACAGAGTTGGCAGAAGGCTGAGAAGGGAGGTGCTTTTGGAAGGGAGGAGAGGGATGCAAGCCCAGCTGGTCAGAAGGGAAGCTACACACTCCACAGAAGCCTCTGCCAATCAAGCAGGGAGACGTAAAGGTGACATTACAAAGGTGACCTGATTTGAGGCTAGAAACCAAGTTTTGTACCCCTACTTCTGTCCTCTTAGGCCAGGCAGCTGTCTCCAGCCAGTGAGGCTGAGCACTGAAGGCCATTGATCTTGGTTCCCAAAGAACTTCTGCTCAGAGCAGCTCAGCACCCTCTCTTCTTCCCTTCCTGACACTCCACTGCCCATCACGGCTGCATTTGTAGGAGGACCCCAAAGAAACTCCATACCACCTTCACCTTTGCCTTTCCTTCCCGTGACACAGCCCTGAGGACCCTAGAACCCCATTCCTAGCTGGTTCACACCCGTTTCCAAAAGGAAGAGAATGCCAAAGCTCTCTAAGGACAGATGGAGAGGCGCTGACACCAAATGTCCTGACTGGCTGGTTGCTACAAAGGGACGGACTGGTGGGGGCTGGGGGTTGAGGCTTAACCTGACATTCAGCATCTTAAATTACAAGATAATGTCCCCAACATCAACCCCACATGTGGACCCAGACACACCTGATTAGGCACACCTAAATCCTTTATCCCATTCCTGAGTCTCATGTCCAAGCTCAAGTTCAGGGTGAAGATCAGAGGCAGAGCAAGAATCAGGGAACTCTTCTCAGTGCCCTATACATGGGTGTCCTGCAAAAATTTATTACCTAATTTGCTGGGTGCAGTGGTGCCCATCTATAATCCTAGCTTCTCAGGAGGCTGAAGTTTGAGGTCAGCCCCAGCAACTTAGTGAGGCCCTAATCAACTTAGCAAGACTGTCTCAAAAAAAAAAAAAGGGCCACGGATATAGATCAGAGGTAGAGCACCCCTGGTTTCCCAGTAACAGAAAAAAAATGTACATGTATACATACACGCATATATATTAGCTAAGTAAAAATATGCCTAACTGTTATCCATACATGACTATATTCTCCCCAGCTTAAAGTTCTAGAGAGTGAGGACTATGGAAATCAGAACACTTATACCAACCAGTTTAATAGCTAGTTAAGTGTCTGTTCAGCCCAAAAATCTCTCTTTTCTTTTTTTTATGGTATCAGCGATTGAACCCAAGGACTCTTAACCACTGAGCCATATACCAAGCCCTTTTTTATATTTTATTTTGAGATAGGATCTCACTAAGTTGCTTAGGGCCTTAGTTGTGGAGGCTGGCTTTGAACTCAAGATCCTCCTGTCCCGGCCTCCCAAGCCACTAAGATTACAGGCGCACACCACCATGCCCAGTTAGAACCTGGGTGCATTTTTAACCATCAGCCCTGCTGCTAACACACTCAGACTGTTGATTCAAATCCTAGCTCCTCCACTTCCTAACTGTGAAGTCTTGGATATATTACCCAACTTCTCTGTACCTCCATTTCTTTAGCATAGAACAAGCTGTAATTGTGAAGCCCACATTGGTTTGTGATATGAATAAATGAGATAATATTCTAATGCATTGAGGTGGGATGGGATCTGGAAAAATAGACGGGTCCCAAACTCCTTCTCAATTTCTCAGCTTTTTTTTTTCCTCTTCTAGACGTTCAAGCAGCCAGCCTTGTGCTCCCCTGGACTTTTCAGACCCCCGGCTATTACAGATCACCTTTTTAAAGAGCCAGTTTCTGCACCTCTATCTCCTCCTCCTGACCTAAACCCTGATGCAGGGGAAAACGTGGACACCCATGTCTTTAACCTGCTTCCCTAGTGATTCCTACACTCACTGGGATTTTGACAGGTCCAGCTCAGAGGCCAGGCAGCTGGGGATATTTACATGATAGGCATCCGGACTGCATGGCTTCTGTTGCCTGGCAACCAGGTGAAAAATTCAAGTTTACACCAGAACAGAACCTTCCCAAGCACAAGAAGAAAGGGAGGGGGGCAAATTCTATGCGTGCGGGGGAGAAGAAAAGGATTTTAGGTCACTGCGGATTGATAAAGCATGTGGGCTCACAGTCGGTCGCATGGCGAAAATGAATTAATGTTTTTTTCCTTGTACCTTTGCAACATGGCCAAGAGAATAACAACAGGGCATGTATTGCAATTGGGTGGATCAATACGGGATTTAACCCACGACAGCAAAAGGAAACTGCTTTACTGATGACCCCAGGGGAAAAGAGTTCAGACAAAAAAAATAAGTAAAGGGGATTTTTTTTTAAGAGAGAGAAAAAGAGAGAGTTAATTTTTATTTTTTCATCTGAGTTTTGTTTTTCATCCGCTTAGTTATGTCTGTGGTGCTGGGATTTGAACCCAGGTCCTCGCACATGTCGGGGAAGCGCTCTACCGTGGAGCCTCCGCTCCAGCCCTGTAAAGTGAATATTTTTTAAAAACTAAATTCTTTGTAACACAGGCCTGGGTGGAGGGGTAACAGTGGTGTAAAAAGCTATCATGCTGTATTATTTAGGGAATAATGACAAGGGTCTGCCCAACCTCTGGGTTTTCTTTCCCAGAACATGGAATTGGAAGCTTCCCGGGCTTAGCTCCTAACTAATTTGCTATGCACAAGAATTTGAAGATTTTTTTTTTTTTTTAAAGAGAGAAGGACAGTGAAAGAGAGTGACAGAGAGAATCAATTTTTGAGCTTTTCACATGGCTTTCGTTGCTCTGACACTTAGTTGTGTACGTGGGTGCTGGGGTTTGAACCCGTGTACTCGCGCATGCCGGGCAAGCGCTGTAAGCTGTAACTGCCGAGCTACCCCGAGTTTGAAGATCTTCAGGGGCTCCACTGTCCTCTCCCTTCCTTGTTTCATAGGGATGGAGCTGGGTAAATAGGGGAAAAGTCTCAGAGACATACCATAAGCTCAGGGTGAGGTGCGTGTTGCATTAACCAAGCATTAGGCATCGTGTAGTTGAATCTCTTTTGCTTGGAAAGTTTTGACAAGCAGTCGCTATTGGAAATGCAGATCTTAGCTGAAAGCAAGGGGGGAAACCTGTGCGGGGAGAAGCACCTCCTTCTTCTTCCTCCAAGCTGGGGGCATCACCTTCCTTGAAAAGCATTTGCTGCCCCCAGACTGCCCTTCTGGAAACTTCTCTTTCATCCTGTCACACTTTTGGTCAAAGGAACTGAGGAGGAGGGAGAGCCAAGCCCTCAGGCTAACTATCAGAGCATGCTCTGACCCCAAGGGGATCACTCTCTTCCCTGTCCCCCCCCCCGCCCCTCCCAAACCTTCCCTTCTGGGCTGACTGCTTCACCCCAAGGGGTTTTTTTGTTGTTTGTTTGTTTACATCTTTGCTTTTGGTTTTTGGTACAGGGATTGAACCCGGGAGAGCTTAACCCACTGAGCAGCATCCCCAGCCCATCCCAAGGGTTCTAACCCCACTGCTGATCCCATTTCCACTCCTAAAGACTCAATGCCAGCACCCTTCTTTTGGGGTTCACTTTCATCCTCCACCTGCACTCCCTGTCTGAACTGTCACTTGGCACATGGAGGTGGTGCGTTGGGATATTAGTGACCTGTGGCCACAACAATGCCCCCTGCATGCTGCCCTGTCGCCCTAGAGGTTGGAGGGAGGCGGCTCTGAGCCGGGGAGTGCAGGTGGCCTGCAGCTTTTCATCCACAGCCTCCAAATGAAAGCAGTTCTGAGACAACTTTATTTCAGCCCCATAAGACCCCACAGGGACTTCTGATACGCAGAGCTGCAAGATAATAAATAACCTTGTGTTGTTTTTAAGCTACTAAATTTGTGTTCATCTGTTGCAGCAGCAGTAGAAAGCTAACATTAGATCCGTGTTAATTAACTTTTGCATCTATTCTAGGGCAGAAGGTGTTTCCTTCCCCTTTCCAGCTTCCAGAAGCTTCTAGAAGCTTCTTACATTCCTTGGCTTAAGACCCAGCATCACTCCAATCTCTGCCTCTCATTGTCACATCTTCTTTCTCAGACTCTGACCTTCCAGCTCCCTTCTGAGGATCCTTGTAATTTCACTGGGCTCAGCCAGGTAATCTAGGAGAATCTCCTTATCACAAGATTCCTAACTTAATCACATCTAACAAGCCCCTTTTGCCAGGTAAGTTACACATTCAACAGGTTCCAGGGATTAGACTATGGACAAGTTTAGGAGCCATTATTCAGCCTATCGTAGTTAACCCTCCAAGCCCCAAAGATTCATGGCTGCCCCAATGCAAAGTACAGTCAGCTCAACGTAAGCACCTGCTGAATTCATTCATTGGAATATAAGGAGGACCCCTATGTGACTACTGAGAGTTTGATCAATGGAGTTCACATTCCAGTGGGCAGAGAGATCTCTCTCCTTACACTAATGATCAGTAAACTTTAAAAATAAATAAATAAAAATTTTAAAAGGAATATTTTAGAGAGTGATAAGTAGTTTGGATAGGGCAAAAAGAAATAAGGAAAATTTACAGAGTTTAAATAGGGTGACCAAGGAGGTGGCAGCAGTGAGGTAACTCCAGGACACTGTGGAAGGTGACAGGGGCAAGGGATGGCAGGGTTAGTTGGTTCAACAAAGTGTCTGTAGATATGTCAGATGCTCTCAGTATGTTCAATAGATATCAGAGCAAATTGGCCAGAGGCCCTCTCTCATGGAGGTTTCGGTCTCAGGGGAAGAGACTCAGCTGCCATGGAACTGATGAAGGACTTTTGTAATAAAAGCTCCAGGCCCCATGAAACCCAGGTCTGCTTGTGCTGGTGGTAGATTCCATAATCCCAGCATTGAGTGCATTCTTTTTTTTTTTTTTTTTTTTAAATAACAGAGAGAGAGGGTCAGTGAGAAAGAGAAAGGGAGAAAATCAATTTTTTTAGTTTTTCCTGTGGCTTTTGTTGCTCCGACATTTCATTGTGTACGTGGTGCTGGGGTTTGAATCCACGTCCTCCTGCATGCCAGGCAAGTGCTATAACCACTGAGCCACTGCTCCAGCCTCTAATGTGCACATTTTTTACAGTATGGGGACACATAGTGAATGAAAGTCAGCCACTCTGTTAGGGAACGTGAAACAGAAGAAGGTCACCCAGTCCGTGGTCTGGATGAACACTTGAGTAGAAATGCAGAGGTCGCTTAGGAACAGCTGAGGTGCCCCAGGAAAAAGCACTGTATTGACACAGGGCTTAGTGGTGAAGAGATGGACTGGAAAAGGAAGGGTGTGTTTTCAGGGAAACCTGAACAAACCCCTAGCTACACTTGCTTTTGGTCCCTTGCTTTCAGCAGACTTTATAGATCACTCATTTTGAAGGTCACAGAGTTGAGCTATGCGGCTCCCAGTATAAAACCCGCTGTGTGGGTTTTGATGATAAGAGTTGCCTCAGTTACTTTTCAGGGACTTGAAGGCAACTTTTGTCCCTGATTTCACTAGGGTCTGTGCAGGTGTCCGATGGGTGACCATTGACATCAGGATGCCATAAATGCTACCTTCAGTTTTCTGAATATGCAAGCCACCAAGAGCCAGGAACATCACAGGTGGGCAGCCCACTGATTGCCCACTTCCAACCACCTTCAATCATCCCACCTCTTTATCTCATAAATACCCCCAAACCCTATCCTGGGGAGGCAGATTTGAGACTTGGAATCCCATCCCCATGGCTGGCCACCTAACAAATAAACTTTTTGCTGTTTTTCAAAATTCATGGCTTTGGGACTAGAGCCACGGCTCAGCAGTTCCAGTGCTTGCCTGGCATGCACAGGGACATCGGTTCAAACCCCAGCACCACGGGTTCAAACCCCAGCACCACGTACACAACGAGGTGTTGGAGCAACAAAAGCTGCATGAAAAACTAAATAAAAAATTGATTCTCCATGGCCTGTGATTCTTCTGACAGGGGAATAATACCCAGAATTTACAAAGTCCTCAAAAATCTCAACCTCAAAATCACAAACAACCCAATCAATAATTGGGCCAAAGAGCTGAATAGAAACTTCTCAACAGAGGACATTGAGCAAGCCAATGAATACATGAGGAAGTGCTCTAAATCTCTAGTAATCAGAGAAATGCAAATGAAAACCACATTAAGATTTCACTTCACTACAGTCAGATTGGCAAAAATGAAGAATATAAACAATAATAGATGCTGGAGGGGCTGTGGAGAGATAGGGACACTAGCACGCTGTCGGTGGAACTGCAGACTGGTACAGCCCCTCTGGATAGCAGTGTGGAGAATCCTCAAGAATTAGGGATGAACCCACCGTATGATCCAGCTATCCTTCTCCTGGATATTTTTCCAGGGGATTTAGAATCAGCACATTACAGTGATACAGCAAAATCTATGTTCAATTTATAATAGCTAAATTGTAGAACTAACCCAGATGCCCCTCACTGGATGAATGGATCCAAAAGCTGTGGTACATATATGCCATGGAGTTCTACTCAGCAATTAGAAACAGTGATATTGCAGCCTTTGAAGGTAGATGGATGGCTATGGAAGAAATCATGCTGAGCAAAGTTAGCCAAACCCAGAGAGTCAAGGGTCGAATGTCTTCATTCATCTGTGGAAGCTGGAGCTAGACCCAGGCCTGTGTGAAAGGTGGTCAACTCTCATGTATTAGACCCAGCAAAGGCGTAGTAACACATAACCTAGGGCAACCATAGAGATGTATCGGGAAGGAGGGGGGAAGGGCTAGGTAGGAAGGGGAAAGGGTGGGAGAACAGGGTGGGATCTAAGGGGTAAATCTAATTTTAAGAATATACACATATCATAGTGTTACTTTGGATGCATTTTTGATTATCCAATAACTAAATTTCTTAATTAAAAAAACACTCAGTGTTGGAGAAAACTAAAACCAGATGAGTAAATAAAATTCTTTCTCTCGCTCAATAAATAAATAATGTGTTATGCTAAAAAAAATTGATTCTCTCTTACTCTCCCTCTTTCACTGTCCCTGTCTTAAAAATAAAAAACAAAAATAAATAAAAAACCTCCTGGCTTTGATGACTGTCATACTATAAAACCAATAAAATGGACCTGGGTCATTAGCAATCAATTCCATATATGAAATGGCATGGTAGCTCCATATAATTCATGAACATTCTCTATACACTTTAAATCACCTCTGGCTACCGCTAATACCTCATGTAATGGAAATGCTCTTCGAATAGTTGTTATGCTGTATGGTTAGGAAATAATGATTAGAAAAGTCTACATGATCAGTACAAATAGTGGGATTTTATGAACTTTTTTTTTAAAAAGAGGGAGAGAGAGAGAACCAATGCTATCCACTTTTCTACTAGTTTTTGTTTCTCCGACACTTAGCCCCTGGGGTCCTCACACACACCTACTGCTGAGCCGCAGTTCCAGCCCCTTTATGGACATTTTTGAGCCCCAGTTGGTTGGTTGAATCTGCAGATGTGGAACCTGCAGTCACAGAGGGCTGCCTGTATTTAGCGTGAGAACCAAGAATACCGTTGAAGGCATCCAGGCAGGTTGAAGCCATCTCTAGATAAGTTATGCAGATTTCATGAGAGAAGGGTGTTGAAACCCACAGGGCAAAGTCAACTAGAAAGACACTTCTAGTCCAAATAAGCTTATGTGCTTGCTGCAGCAAGGGAGAGAACATTCTAGAGGTTGCTGGTGGGGCAGAGCATGGGGAGGGATGATGAGGTAGGATGGAGCCTAGGATGGTGTTTTTAAGCAGGAACTAGGGGAGTGGGGATCAATTCTCAGGATAAAGTAAGGTAAGGGCAGTTCAGCAAGAGAATATTGTAGAGTAAAAATAAAAAAGAGACCCAGCCTCTCCCCACCCCACCCTGGCTCTTGAATGCTAAGCAAGTGTTCTACCACTGACTTTATTTATTTTTTTTTAAACTGGGAATTGAACCCAGGGATGCTATATCCTCAGTCCTTTTTTATTTTTAATTTTGAGACAGGATCTTGCTAAGTTGCTCAGGCTTGGCTTTGAATTTGCAATCCTCCTGCTTCAACCTCCAGAGTTGCTGAAATTATGGGCTTGTGTCACCCCCTGACTTCCTGTCTTAAAGCGCTATCTTCTGTTCCTTTGATGTGTATGTCAATTTTGTGAGTGAACCTTTTTTTTTTTTTTTGTCTATAATACATAGGTAGAGTAGAAAATTTAGTATCAACCATTTTTTTTTCAGGGCTGAGGATCGAACTCGGGGCTTTGCATGTGCTAGGCTAGTGCTCTGCCACTGAGCTAAATCCCCAACCCCCTATCAACCACTTTTAAATGAACAATTAGATGGTATCCAGAACAAACTCTATACCCACTAAAAAATAATGTTCCCTCCCTTCCTTTCCCCCAGCCACTAATGACCTCTAATCTACATTCTGTCTCTATGAATTTACGTATCCTGGATGTTTCATGTAAGTGGGTTCACTCCATATTTGTCTTTTTGTGTCTGGTTTATTTATGCAACCAAGGTTCATTCTTAAAGTTCATTCATGGCGTAGCTTTAGGTCAGGGCTTTTTTCCTCTCAGTGGCCAAACAACTTTCCATTTCCTGTCTATACTGCATGTTACCAATCTTTTCCAAGGCTCAACAAACTTGTGGCCAGCCTTACTTGACCCAGGAATGTTTTTTCAGCCAGGGCCTGGGATCTATCTCTTTGAAATGTAAATACCTACCTCCCCGTCCACGTGGGGGTTTAGCAGGGGCTCTTTGTTCCAAACTGTAACCACCTGTGTCTAAAGATTTGCGAAGTTTTATTATTCCTGAGGCACCGGCAATTGGCCAGCACAGTCAGTACCCCAATTAACAGGCAAGTCAAGGATGATCTAGGAAAGAAAGTATCCAAAATGAGAAGGTCAAGTCCTCTTGCCTGAGGCCAAGTTAGCATGAATCCTGAGAGCTTGGATATACTGTAGCGTTTTGCTACATGTTAAAAAAATAGGATTACTTTCCACTTTTGTAATTTCTTTAACACATTACCGGTGAGATGCATCGCTGTCTGGCTGAATGGCTGAATGCTTATTCTAGGGCTGGGGATGTAGCTAAGTGGTAGAGGGATCGCCTAGTGTGCATGAGGCCCTGGGTTCAATCTCCAGAACTGCAAAACAAAAGCCTTCTATTCTAGGACTGCAGGGAATTTCTTGGGTTGACAGGAGACTGCTTTTTCCCACAAGTATCTTGGTCATCTTTGATCAGGAGACACAGAACCAGATGTCCTCGATAAGGAAGCAGCTGCAGTTCATAAGGGCCTCTGACCAGCTCTGGGGTCTGCCTCCCTTAATGCAGGGAACCTGTTTATCCAAGCACCATCTAGATTGATTTGCAACTTCTCAGGGTCAGGTCCCAATTTATCAGAACAGTCAGGGGCCATGGTGGTTGGGGAGACAGATTTGAGCACCATTCAGTGTGGTCTTTGGGAGTCTGAGCCTGAAGTAGTGTTTTCCTGCTCTGAGCACCATTACCCACCCGCACACAGTATCTCTTCCACCACCGCCAGGTCTGTAGCGAGATCCCCCATCACACACTCAAATGCAGGCTCCCACAGCACACTTGAACTTGGCCTTTCAACTTGAGTCTGATTTGAGAGAAGAGCTGGAGCAGGAAGATGGGAAGAGTCAGAGGGGCTGGAGTGCCCAGGCTCCCTCCCTCTCCAACTATGCACTGCCACCAAGGCTGTAATCTAAAGGATCCTCAGCCTATCCTATCTCTGCTGGGGAATGGGGCTGGGGACTCCAGCCCATAGAGGTCTCCCACCACATGACATTCCCATCGGCCCTGGATACACTCACCCACACCCCATCATTCCACAGAAACACACCTTTTTCGAGCACTTTATCTGGATCCAGCATGGCTCTCCACACTACATTACAAATCTACTCAGTCCTCCCAATGGTCCCAGGAGACAAGTACTGTTATTACTCCCATTTTACAGAAGAGGAAATTGGGCCTCACAAAAGCTAAGTAACCTGCTCTAGTCAAACCACTGGAGAGATATTTGGAGGGACAGGCAATGATTGAGACTCTGCCACATACAAGGTCTGTGCCCAGTAAGCTGGCATGCAGAGGTGACTTTGATATGGCCCTGAAGTCATTGCAGATCTAACAGGAAAGAGACACATGGAGTAAGTGGTAATTAATTAAGGAAATCATTACAAGACTGAAAAATTCGAGGAAGGAGCAATATGTGGTGCTGGGGTAAGGAAAAGGAGAAGTTAAGGTTCGCCCTGGAGGAAGAGGAGTAGCAAATGGGAAGAGGGAGTGCGGGGAGGTACATTCCAGGCAGCAAGAATGGTATCCAAGAGAAGGAGGAAAGTGGGAGGGAAGAGACCAGCTTATCTGGGGACACATGGCTAGGGAAGGAGAGAGCAGCTTCAGATAGCTAAGGAGAGGTGGTGTTTGCCCCTTTGCAACAATGTCACAGATTTCAGATTTATTTCTGACACCAATCAACACCTATGAATGGCTTAACACTATCCATTGTCATTTTTCTAGTTCAACTCTCTCAGGGTGTCCTGATTTCCAAGTTGAGGGGAGCACTTTGCTGTAGTCTCTGTGCACTGACAACAGATCCTTCTAACTCTAGTTACAATGTGAGCTACTGTGGCAAAGATTTCATTTGTTTTTTTCTCATCTCTGTATCCCTAAGGTACAAAACACAGGGCCTCGCACTGAACTGAACTGATTAAAAAAAAAAAATATATATATATATATAGGGCTGGAGCGGTGGTTCAGCAGTTATGTTATTGCCTGGGATGTGCCAGTACCACCGAGTTCGAACCCAAGCACCATGTACACAGTGAGATGTCCAAGCAATGAGTGCCACGTGGAAAACTAAAAATTGATTCTCTCTTTCTCTCTCTCACTGTCCCTCTCTCCTTAAAAAAAAAAAAAAAAAATATATATATATATATATAGAGAGAGAGAGAGAGAGAGAGAGAGAGAAAGAGAGGGAGGGAGAGATATGCAGGTACTGAAAATACCCACCCACATCTGGATGCTAACTTCTGCTTTAATAGTTCAAGTCCAGGATTTTGTCCCCTGTGACTCTGATCCAGGACTACCATCCTTAGAAGCCCTGTTTCCCTTATCTGTGGAATGGGTATAAATTCAGTACCTAGTGCGGAGGGGACAAGACACACCTCCCCCAAATATGAAGGATTGTTGTGCAGAAAATTAAGAAATGGGTACAGGCGAGTTCTGCACCCTCCCTGTTTGCCTAAAACCAGAACATAAATCTGGGGCCCACGATTACTGCACTATCATAAAGAACTCTAGGGAAGAGTCCTTGAAACGCAAGCAAGTGCGTGGCCCATGAACCCCTTGAGAGCATTGTTTGCCATCATTATATCTATGGCTGGGAGCGCAGTCTAGCGGATCTGCAATCCAGGGCTCCCTGGCCCCTAAGCAAGTCCTCTCCCCTCCGGAACCCAGTTTCCCCGCCTGTAATTTGGGAAGAACGATAGTTCCTAAGGTTTGGGAGAAGAGCCAATAAGTCACTGCACAGGAAGCTCTGGGCAAACATGAGAGTATAGATACTTTTTATTCTTCCATTTAAAGACATAATTAATTCTACAATATCCATGCGACCTTTGTCTGGACTGGAGGCACAGAGCAGTTTCTTCCCGGTGCAGACCCTGGAGGGGGGGGGGCGGCGGGGCGGCTTTTAGCACCAAGTGGGCGGGGCGACGCTCGATCCCGCCCCCGAGCCTGGGTGGGCGGGGCGAAGCGGGCGTCCGGGCGCGCGCGCGCGCTGCGGCCCCAGGTACGCGGACAAGATGGCGGCGGCAGCGGTCGACAGCGCGATGGAGGTGGTGCCCGCGCTGGCGGAGGAGGCCGCGCCCGAGGCGGCGGGCCTCGGCTGCCTGGTCAACCTGCCGGGCGAGGTGCTGGAGTACATCCTGTGCAGCGGCTCGCTGTCGGCCGCCGACATCGGCCGCGTGTCCAGCACCTGCCGGCGGCTGCGCGAGGTGTGCCAGAGCAGCGGGAAGGTGTGGAAGGAGCAGTTCCGGGTGAGGTGAGCCCGCGGCCCCGCGCCCCCCGGGCCGCCCAGCCCGGCCGCGGCCGCCGCCCCACCCTCGGCGCCCCGCGGCCGCCCGGCGCGCGGCCCCCGCCCCCGGACCCTGGCCGCGGCCGGCAGACAAAGGCCTGCAGGCCGCCGGCCCCGCGGGGCCCCGCCGTGCCCACCCCGGGGGCCCCCAGGGAGCCGGCCCTCGGCCGAGGGTGGCGGCGACCGCCGCGCACGCCGCCGACCCGCTTTGCGCGCTGCTTTTGTGCCGGACTCTGCTGCGTGTTTACTTGGATCCGGCGCTGCGGCGGTCCCGCGGGCGCAGCATCCCGCCTCGGTGGTGGACAGCACAGATTTCCGTGCCGGACCCGGGCTGCAGCCCGGCCCTGCGTGCTCCCCGGGTGACCTTGCGCGGGTTTCGGCCCCGGGTTTTGAAGCCGCATTCGTCGCCTTTGAACGGTGGGAGTCATCAGACCTTACCTTTCTGCGTGGTCACTAAATGAGATGCTGTAGGGGAAGCACGCACGCAGGCCCGGCGCCCCGGAGGCGCACCAGCAATGTGAACTGTCATTGTCATCGTTTGTTATTGCTGTTGCTGCAACTGTCCTCAGTTAGAGGTGGGGGAATGGAGGCAGCGCTGTCGCCACGCCAAGGTCACAGCATGTGAGTGCGTGCGTGGATGCCGGGTGGAGGTTTGAACTCGGGCCTTCGCCAGAGCCCCTCTTCCCCCCGGACCGGAATGCTAGCTAGCGGCTGTTTTCCACGGCTGCCTTTGAGTCTCTGTTAAGCTGAGGGGGTGTTTCTCTCCTTGTAGGTGGCCTTCCCTTATGAAACACTACAGCCCCACCGACTACGTCAATTGGTTGGAGGAATATAAAGTTCGGCAAAAAGCTGGGTTAGAAGCCCGGAAGATTGTAGCCTCGTTCTCGAAGAGGTTCTTTTCAGAGCACGTAAGGATCTGTTGATGGAGCGCTAAGCGTTCTCTGCTGCTAGTGGTGTGTGTGTGTGTGTCTGGGTTTGTAGGCATTAGCTCATCCAGCTCTTGTTGATATCTCCCTTTTCAGTGCTCTCACAATCCCTTACTCACTTCCATGGCTGCAAGAGCCATTGTGTCCTTTCCCTCCCATCCAACAACACGAAGCCATTTGTCCCTGCCAGCTTTACTTTTCTAAAGCCAGAGAGAGAATGGGGGTGGAGGGAGCAGGGAGGGAGGGGCAGCACAATGTGGAGGGAATCCAGATCAGCATTATTTCTCTTCAAGTAGGTTAAATGTATTTTTGCAGCCTCCACATGATGTGGGGAATCATCAATGATTGAGCACTATAAATTTCTCCCAGTTGTTTTCCCAGATGGATTGACAAAATTAATGTGGTTCTTCCCTCTGGCTTTGCAGGTTGTACCCAGTAGTGAACTGCATTATTTGTAGGTAACAGGATTAAAACCTACATATAAATGAGAATTTTTGCTCCCTTAAATAAAATTGTCTTGCATTCAGTATCCCTGGGAAGTTTTCTTTTTCTTTCATTCATTTTTTTTAAATTGTTGAAGTGCAGGGATTTTGAGGGATTTTTTGTTTTTTTCTTTTGTTTTGTTTTTTCTCTTCCCCCAAATGCCTCATAGAAGGTTCTATATCCATTCCTGATTCTTTTTGCAATTCTGGAAAATTCTGAAACTAATTTTTTTTTTTTTGAAAGAGAGAGGGGCAGTGAGAGAGAGAAAGAGAGAATCAATTTTTATTTATTTTTTCATGTGGCTTTTGTTGCTCCAAGACTTTGTTGTGTATGAGGTGCTGGGGTTTGAACTCGCATACTTGCAGGCGCTGTAACCGCTGAACCACCACTCCAGCCCCACAACTAATATTTTTAATTCATCAAACTATAAATTTTCACTTCTTATTGGGGGTGTACAAATAGAGCTGATCTTATTTATGCTTATTGAAGATTATTTACTGAGAATTTCTTCTGATTTTCTAATTTTAACTACTGCTAATGGAGTTTGTACATTTGAAATGGTTCAAACAATGTTTCTAAAGTGTTTCAAGTTTCGAAAGGGGAAATTTTGAACTTTGAAGTAATTTGGATTTATTTCCCCTTGGATAATAAAAATTGACATTCCCTAAGTATAAGTCATGTTTATATATATTTATTAATGTTAGAGGGAACAAAATTTATGTTCTCCTTTAGAGAAGGTGTGCCCTGTGTAATTCATAATCACGGATGCTGAATGCTGGTCTAGAAATTTTGGTCTTGGGCTTGTTTGATGCAGTTGGTCCTGGGCTACTAGTTTGCAACCTCTGCTTCTAGTCCAGCTGGTTTTGTGTGCATTTTTAACATTCTGCGCCTTTATCTAATAATGATGGATCGTGCTTTTTTTTTTTCCTCTTAGCTCCCTCTTTCCCTGTACCACCACTTAATTAGAAGTATGTCAAGGACTTTGAACACAGCAGGAGCATATTTAAGATTGATCTGTGGGTGGGTGATTGCTTTCACTCAGGGCCCTTGTGTTGTTGCTGTGTGCTAGGCATGCACACAGGTTGATCTGAAACATCCTGGCTACCTTCAAAAAGAAAAGTGGGAGAAGTCATAGCATTCTGAGCTGAGGCTCTTAAAGCTCATTATTCTACCGTCTCCACTTGCATTGGAGGAAGCACACACCTAGCAGGTTAAAGGAGTGCGCAGGGCACCAACCTTGCGATGGCCCTGGGCCTCTTCTCGTATTTGTGGACAATGTAGACTGCATGAAGAGGCTGTTGTGAACTATGAGGTTTTATAGTTCTAGTCCCAGTGAGAGAGAGAGAGAGTCGGTTTTACTTAGTTTTTCATGCAGCTTTCTCTGCTCTGACCCTTTGTTGTGTGCGTGGTGCTGGGGTCAAACCTGCATCCTTGTGCCTGCCAGGCAAGCGCGGTAACCGCTGAGCCATCGCTCCAGCCCTGTAGTTCTAGTCTGTAAGAGCTGTTTTTTTTGGGTTTTTTTTTTCATATTAGAATTCAGCTTCAGAAATTTCCAGGGTATGAACATGTAATTAATTTATAAGTAACGTGGAGATCTGAATAAATTATTGCTGCTTTCCATGTTACTTTCTCCTCTGGCAGGGAGCTTGAGATAGCGTGGAATAGCTATAACTATGTCTGTAGAAGTGGGCATCTTTGTGTGCAGCTTAGATTTGTGTGAGTGACAACGGGATTACCTCATAATTGAGGCCTACTTTTATCTGTCTTCATCATAGGTTCCTTGTAATGGCTTCAGTGACATTGAAAATCTTGAGGGACCAGAGATATTTTTTGAGGATGAGCTGGTGTGCATCCTAAATATGGAAGGAAGGTAAGCCACAGCTTTCACAGAGATGTTTTTTCAATTTGTTTTAATAGTAATAACCCCAGAGTAAACGGCTGTAATTTGTATGCGATCAGATGTTGGAATATATGTTTCCAAGCATTTCTTGTCTTGCCCTAGTTATAGTTTTGAAAAGTTCTGTGAATATGAGGTTAATACACCAAGAAAATTGATGTGCAGTCAGCATCCATGGATTCAACCAACCTTGGACCAGAAATACTTGGGGAAAATTTGTTATCTGTGCTGAACATGTACAGACATGGTTTTTTATTTTCCTTGTTCCCTAAACAATATAACAACTATTTACATAGCATTTACACCATATTAGGTATTACAAGTAAGCTGGAGGTATACGGAGGATGTAGGCAGTTTCCAGTGCAAATACTGCAGCATTTTACATAAGGGACTGGAGCATCTGCAGAATTTGGTATCCAAGGGGAATTCCTTGAATTAATCCACCACAGATACCGAGGGGCAACTGTGTAAAGAAACCTTGCAAAATTCCTTTTGGAAAGAAAAGAGAATTTTTAGCCATACTACAGGTGAAGGCACTTGTATTTGTTAGATTGATGTGAAATCTTTTGATAATATAAATTATCCTTCCTTTGTCACCTCCACGTACCACTACCAAATCTGCCTGTCATGAATTGAATTTTTATTTTTTAGAATAATCTCTTAGGCATGTCCTGATGTAACAGATGCTTTTCTTTCTTTTTTTTTTTTTTAAAGAGAAAGAGGGACAGTGAGAGAGAGAATTTTATTTAGTTTTTCTTGTGACTTTTGTTGCTCCGACACTTAGTTGTATATGCGTGGTGCTGGCTTTCAAACCAGCATCCTTGTGCCTGCCAGGCAAGCGCTGTAACCGCTGAGCCGCTGCTCCAGCCCACTGGATGCTTTTTTGAAAAAGAAAGTCGTTTGCAATTCCTGAAATACTCTTACCTTGGTCTGGAACACTGTAGCCATTTAGTTGATCCTTTCTCTTTTCTCTTAGTCAGCAGACTGTTACTTATTCTTCTGATGAAGAAGGGTCTGTTATTTCTTGGTGGTTGTTTAGAATGTATTAAGCCTTTTTTTTTAAAGAGAGGGACAGTGAGAGAGACAGAAAGAGAGAAACAGCTTTATTTAGTTTTTCACATGGCCTTAGTTGCTCCAACACTTAGTTGTGTACGTGGTGCTGGGGTTTGAACCCAGGTCCTCGTGCTTGCCAGGCAAGTGCCGAAACCACTGAGCCATCTCTCCAGCCGCAAGCCTTATCTTTTCTGCTGTTAAGATTTATTTCCAGTTTACCAGAAAGATGACTTGGTTTCCAACTTAACTTACTGGTATAAAAGAAGATTTTCTGTTCTAAAAGTTGAGAAAGTTTTACTAGTGATGGAAGATAAGAGTGCTAGTTTAGCATCTTTCTTAAGAGAAATCTTGTGGAGGCTGGAGTGGTGGCTCAGTGGGAGAGTGCTTGCCTGATGTGTGTGAGGACCCAGGCTTGATTCCCAGCACCCACATACACAACCAAGTGTCAGAGCAACGAAAGCCATGTGAAAAACTCAATAAAAATTGATTCTGTCTGCCTCTCTCACTTTCCTTCTCTCTTTAAAAAAAAGAAGAAGAAGGGGAGGGGGAAATCATGGTGAAATATATCACAAGCAAGGCATATGACAGGTTTGTGTTGTTGTAAGTGGGTTTAGAAGAGGTGAATCTCTAGCACTGGAACACGGAGAGGTAAAATGTGTCACTATTCTAGGCTTTGGATGAGTTCAGATGCAGAGGTCATTTTCCTGTTTCTATTTTGGCTTATCTATAAATGAATTGAAGTATGATCTAATAGTATTATGCAGTCTTAAAAATAAAAGCTGACTGTTTTTTTACATGTATTTTATATGTATACATATATGTACTTGTAAATACATAAATGTGATCTCATACGTACTTAATTAGTTGTTTTAGTAAGGCTTAGTGCACTTTTTTTTTTCTTATTTGTGCTGTTTCTATTTTCTTTTTACTTCCTCCTTTTCATATTGGCCTTCCTGTCCCTACCCCTGTACTTCTTGATAACAACCTGTGTTGTGCTCTTGCATGCTAATAGACAGTGATTAATATGGGTAGGGAAAAGGAAGATCGTTATTTCATAAAATTGGGATCATATAATGGGTGCTTTTCTATATATATATAAATTTTCTTTCTTCCTTCAGTATTACCTTAGGGAAACCTTTCTTAATCAACTGGTATAAGATCCAAGTCCCTTGTAATGGCTACTGTTATTTTGTAGTGGTATATACTATAGTTCATTGAACCATTCCTTTCTTGATAGGCAACCACTTTCTTTTTATGTCACAGTGGAGAGGAATGTCTCTAGTAGATTCACTTCCAAGCCATAGATTCTTGGGAATGGGTTTCCTAAATTCAGACCACAGAGTGTTAAAAAAATAAGAACAAGTCCCTGAATGTGAAAAGCCTATCCCAGAAATGCTAATTCTACCCACATTATTATATAAACTCAGTGCCATTCTAGGATCCAAACAAGGTTTTTGGAGGGGGAGCTTTTTATTTTGCTTAGCTTTTTGTTTTTCAATTGGATAACACTGTCCTAAAATATGTACAGATGAGTAAGTTCAGAAGAAGACCAAGAAAAACGTATTTAAATGATGACAATGGGGGCTGGGAACTTAGCCCTCAGTGATAGTGCGCTTGGCTGGCATGCCCAAGGCCCTTGATTCAACCCTCAGTACAGCAAAAACGTAATAGCAAGGATAATAAGAATCATAATTGGAAACATGCATTATGAAATATTACAACATGTTCTAAAACTATTTGTAATAAAAAATAGTGTTTAAATAAAAATAGGTAAGTTGTGGGGATGAGTAGCAAAGGATAATTCAGAAACACATCCCAGAATGAAAGCTAATATACTTAAACTCTGAGGAGAAAAGGTGGGTGGTTTAATAAATGGTTCTGCGTATAGCTGAGTATCTAACTGGAACAAAGTAAAATCTGTGTCATATATTAAAAAATAAATTCTGAAGGATTAAACAACTGAAATCTTAAAAATGATTACAATGAAAAATTCCTCAAGAAAATACCTCTTTAATCAAGACTGATAATATGAAAGCAATGAAAGAACACAGATTATTTTATTGTAAAAAAGAAACTTCTGAATGACTAAGGAAACCATCAAGTTAATTCAATTCTTATGAATTTCCAAAAAGAAATTGAAAAATATACCAAGGCCAGGAGGACAACATTCACATAAGAGCAACTCTGAATGCCAACTGTCGTGTAAGGAGCATTCGAATTCACTCTTCAAAGGAATGTTAAATAGCAGGGGGACATTGCCTTTTTACTAACCAGATTGGCAAAAAGTCCAAAAATGCATAGCAAGTAGGAGCATGTATTATGGATTGTTTAGAAGTAAGTATCATAAATGCTACCCCTTGGCCTGACATATATTTTAAGCATAAAAAATAGAGTAGTTTTTAAATGAGGGAATATTTCACATCTTAAAATATTTTGGGATACCAGTTTTTGTGGAGGGCGCAATTTGCATTCGTTCCTGGTGAAATGCTTGTTGCTTGGGTATGGAAAGCTTAGGACAGGAAGGAGGTAGTTTCAGCAAATGCTAAAGCACTAGTCCCTGTGTCTTTGAAAAATAATTTGCATTTAATGGTATTCTGTTTGGTCTTAAAAAAGAGTCCATCACATCACTAAAAAGGTATGAAAACAATACATCCT
This sequence comes from Aplodontia rufa, assembly GCA_004027875.1. Taxonomy (NCBI): domain Eukaryota; kingdom Metazoa; phylum Chordata; class Mammalia; order Rodentia; family Aplodontiidae; genus Aplodontia; species Aplodontia rufa. The sequence goes on from PVKS010008152.1 coordinate 21,704, forward strand.
GCCACAAAGATTGAAACTGCATAGTAAAAGAGCAGGTACTATAATGGAGGAGATTAACCCAGAATGATGAATTCTGAGACTTTTAGTAAAATTACTGTCTGAAGAGAGAGGAAGGGTGACAGACAGAAAAAAGAATCAATTTTATTTAGATTTTAATTTGATTTTTGTACCTCTGACACACAGGTGTGTATGTGCTGCTGGGGTTCGAACCTGGGGGTCCTCACACATGCAAGGCAAGCACTCCACCGCTGAACCACTGTTCCAGCCGCTTGTTTTTGGTTTTTGTACTGAGGATTAAACCCAGGAGTGCTTCATTGAGCCACATCCTCAGTCTATTGTTTTATTTTTTAAAAATTATTTCAAAACAGGGTCTTACTGAGTTGCTCAGGGCCTCACTAAGTTACTAAGGCTGGCTTTTAACTTTTGATCCATCCTCCTGCTTCAGCCTTCCAAGCTGCTGGGATTATGGGTGTGCAACACCACACCTAACAAAGTTACTAGATTTTAAAGACAGAAAAGTCCTTTGGGCATCCACGTAAAAAAGGTGAAGTCATTTATACAGGAAAATAAATAAAGTATGTCAGAGGGGAAAAAAATACTCAAAAGATTAAAAGAAAATACCAGCCAAGGATCTTTATGTCCAGCCAAACTGGGTTCCGGATATGAAGGTTACAAACTTATCAACTTCAAGGAAGCCAGAGGCTTTTAGGCCCTTCCTGACAAATCTGCTAGAAAATGAGCTTCAGACACTCAAAACAAATGAAACAAAAAAGATACACTGACATAGACCTGGTGCTGAGCTTTAAACATATGTTGGAGAATTAAATCCAGATGATAAAATATTGTATACGTAGTGGGCATAGGCCCTGACAGTGTCGATTCAGCGTGACTATTTAAAACAACGAGCGGACAGTCCAGGGAGGAAGCCCGTGTTCAAACCACTCAGAGAAGGGGTGAGAACATTAGTCTTGTGTTCTCAGCATGGTGTGTGTAGAAGAGGTGTGTAGTAAAAGCAAGTGAATAATTCTGATTCTAATTCTGTCATCCCTGGAATCCTGGAGGAGCAGAATTCTGGAGTGAAAAAAAATGCAGATAGAAGGAGGTCAAAGCCTTATACTTCCGAATTTGAATTAGTGTCAGTATGAATTGATAAAGTACTTTATACCTAAATGTGTGTAGCCATATGTAATTGTGTGTGTGTGTGTGTGTGTAGACACTAAGCTTAGTAATCTGTTTACTGAAAAGGCCTAGAAATAATAAGCCAGTAGAAATGATCTTCCCTTATATTCATATTGTGAGCTCTAGATGCCATTTCCCATGAAAAGTAGCCAGGGTTTTTGAAGAAATGGTCGATTCTAGATCTAATGCAGGAAATGTGAAACACCAGCCTGGAGCAGCTTTGAAGCCTGGAACCAGGTAGCAAAATAACTGACAATACTTTAAAACAAAAGCGTGTGGGGACAATAATGCAGAGACTTCCATGGGCTGAAGATGTGATGATTTGAGCATCAGTGTGGACGAGTGGGTTGAGACATCAGATATCTTTAGCTCCATGAGTTCATAATTAAAATAACAACTTGTTGGCCACCTTTGGAGAATAATAGGAGCTCAAATCATTAGTTGAAAAATCACAGATAAATAGAAGGATACAAGTGTTTTCCCTACCTTTCCTATATTCTTCACCATCAGGGGACCAAATAGTAGATGAATGGAAATTTTTATTTGTAGATATATTCCAATCAGTAAGGAAGAAGGGGTGGTTCATTTCGAATATCACTACTTTGTAACCTCTAAGAAATGAGCAGACTGGGCATGCTGTCATCATGGCTCTTGACATTGCATGAGAAATAGCCAGGCTGAACCACCTCCTGAGGCAAGGCCTCGCTGCTTCCAGGGAACGCATCTTGTCAGGTGATTGGCAACTGAATCTGTTCAAGACTTTACAAAAAGAAATTCAAAAGAACACATTAAAGCACATGATGTGGATGTAGTCAGCAGACTCCAGAGCGGGAAGCTACAGGTCAAACAACCCAGTTTCTTCAACAGATAAAATACAAGGGGAGGGACTGGAGCAGTGGCTCAGTGGTTACAGCATTTGCCTGGCATGTGCGAGGATGCAGGTTCAAACCCTAGTACCTCGTATACAACAAAGTGTCCAGGCAGCAAAAGCCACATGAAAAACTAAATAAAGTTGATTCTCTTTCTCTCTTTCTCCCTCTCTCCTTAACAAAAACAAGGAGGAGCCAGGCACACTGGTGTACACCTCTAATTCCAGCATCTCAGGAGGCTGAGATGGGAGGATCACAAATTCAAAGCCAGCCCAGCAACTTAGCAAGACTGTGTCTCAAAAATGATATTTAACAAAAGGGTTGGGGATGTAGCTAAGTGGTTAAGCACCCCTGAGTTCAGTCCCCAGTCCCAAAAATTAAAAACAATAAATAAAATCATTGATTAAGGGGCAGTTTGAGCACTTGCCTGGCATGCATGAGGACCTGAGTTCAAACCCCAGCACCACATACACATCTAGGTATTGGAGCAATGAAAACCAGGTGAAAAACTAAATAAAATTGATTCTCTCTATCACTGTTGCTCTCTCTCTCTCTCTCTGAAAAAAGATGGAGGGGGTCCTGTAGATTAAGAGATTTTAAGCACCTCAAAATAGGGTAGAATGTTTAGGGATGCACGTTTGGTCGATGAATGATCATAGAGGTGTGGGATGTGATTATTATTGAGGGGGAGATCCATGGAAGGCTTATGGGGTGGGTACAGATTTCTGTTACTTGGCCTGAGTAGCAGATACAGGAGTGTTTGCCTTACAGTGATTCACAAAGCCACCCATTTATTTCATACAATTTTCTGGATTCAAATATTTTATAACCCAGGTTAAAGAGCAGGTAAAACAGATAGCTCTGCTGATTGTCATTGTTGTCCTTGAAGATTGCCAAATCCTTTGTTTCTTCATGAAGTCAACCAGCTAAATTAATTCCTGTCACTCTCCCACTTCTTATAATCCCTGGGTACACTTGGGAGACCCATTGAAGAATTTCATTCACTCAGCAAGTTTTTCAGCATCTGGTATACTCCAGATCTGTTGTATGCACTGAGGATACAGCAGTGAATTCCAACCCCCCACACCCTGCCTTCATGGAGCTTATGCTATAGTGTAGGCCCTAAGAAAATAATATGATATTTATTACATTAGAAAATTCAAAATGCTGTAGAGAAATGCTAATCAGGGAAGAGGGTAAGGCAGGTTAGTGAGGGGTTACCATTTGAAACATGATAGAAGGAAAAGGCTTTACTCAAAGAGACATTTGAATCAAAAATCTAAGAGGAGGTCTTAAGAGAACTGTGAGTGGAGAGGACTCAGGTGAGCACAGCCATGCTCAGTGCTGAAGGAGCAGCAGAGAGTCAGTGAGACCTAGTGGCTGGACTGAATGGGAGGTAGCAGGATTGAGGTCAGACTGGTAATGGGGTAAGAGTTAAAGGGACCTTTCAGGTCCACATTGGGAGGTGGGGACCTCTGGAAGATTGGGGGTAGAGGATCATGGCAATGGCACCCAGTGTTTGAACTAGAACACTCTACTCTGGCTCACTTGTTGAGGATAGACCATAGAGAGGAAGATTTGAAGCAGAAAGTTAGCTATAACACAGAAAAAAGGATGATGGCAGCTCCATTGAGTAGGTGAAGTGTTCACATTTTGCATGTATGAGAGGAAGCAAGGAGTCCTGGGCCTCTCTGTTTATCAGCCTCACTGGAAAGGTAGAGCAGGCAGTATCTGCGATAGGGGGATTTTAGGAGGGAATATGGTTTAAGGTGCTCCCCAGCTGTCTAAGAGAAAAGTGGAATACCAGTTGGGTATGCAAGTCCAAGTCCTAGAGAAAACATCTGAAAGATAGAAGAGTTGTACAGCATGGAAGATGTCTGAAACTGTGAGGTTGGATAACCTTGCTGTGCTTGTGAGCACAGAAGGGGAAAGTAGTAGCCCAAGTGCCCTAAGGAGGGTGGTGCTGGGGACCAAGGGGGATTCCAGGTGCCCTCCTGTCTCCTGAAACCCTCAGCTCAGCTCACTCCTTGGGCTGCTCTTTCATTTCCTTTTACAAAAGGTGCAGGCAAGCAAATCTGAAGCCAGCCCGTAAGTGCTGCACAGGTTTCAGCACAACTGATTGAGTGTGGCATCACACAGGTAAAACCCTGAGATGCTCTGTCTGCTCCACGGTGGTAAGGCCAGTGCAGTTGTGCACACGTGTAATCCGAGCAACTTGGAAGTCTGAGACAATGGGATTACAAGTTCACAGCCAGTCTCGGCAGCTTAGGGAGATCACATCCCAAAGTAAAAAGGGGTGGGGATACAGCTCCATGGAAGAGCTCCCTGACCTTAGTCTCTAGTTCCGGAAAAGATGATGAATCAGTTACGGTTCTCTTACTACAGTATACTACATGATATGAAAAGTGTGAAGTAGAAACTAAGTAATTAAAAGTTTTAAAATCTTAATTCTTACTGATTTGATTGTTGTTTATTTTCCAGAAAAGCTTTGACCTGGAAATACTATGCCAAAAAAATTCTGTACTACCTACGGCAACAGAAAATTTTAAATAATCTCAAGGCATTTCTTCAACAGCCTGATGACTATGAATCGTATCTTGAAGGTGGGTCCTTCCCGTACCTGTGGACAGCAGTCTTTCATAGGTAGCTGAGTAGTCCTTTTAAGAGCAGGAATAGGAACTGCTTTTGTGGTAAAGAAGAGTGGGAAAGGAAACCACAGAGAGCTGTGGAGTTGGATAATGTGGTCTGACCACTGAGGGGGCAACGCTGAAGTTCAGAGCTGAGGTTTTGTTAACATCTTTAGCTGTTGGCTGCAGAGACGGTGTTTTCTAGAGATGCACCCTTGGTTCAGAGTGAGAGTGATGTTTTATCTAATGAGATGAATTCCTTTAAAGCATCATTTCCAAGCCAGAAATAAATGGATCTGATTTTGTCTCTGTGTAACCTTGAGCAAATTCTATAACCTCTGGCTGGAGTTTAATGAGGACAGAATGTTCTTGTGCGTCGGCATTTGCTGGTCCATGATGAGAAGTGAGGAGAAAGGGGTTGAGTGGGCAGGCGTGACGGGCTGGGGGGGTGGCGGTGTTCTTAAGTAGTTGAACAGGAACAAAATGTGACTTCAATTTTTTTAAACTATTTTAATTCCTAGAATGTTACACAAACACTTCCATAAGTTGTGGTTATGAAATGCATCTTTCTTTCCCAGCTTCCAGTGATTTACTCAGTGGTTGATTTTTTTCCCCCTGGTCGTGTCTCCATTCCATTCCGGTTCTCATGTGGCTGTCACAAACTCCCAGCAACAGCTTTCTAAGGAACACTTGGCTTTCCTGAGCACCACCCACCTCTGCCCTCAAGTCCACCATCATGTCCAACCCAATCCACCCCAAACTCCACCTTTTCTGCACTCTGTGGAACCTGCCCCACAGAAGCCAGCTTGCTTTTGTCAGTCTCTGCTTGCTTTCGGGGCCCTCTGCAGTCCCTTTCTTCCAGAACCTTTCCTGCTATCGCCAGTGTCCGTTTGCTCCAGCCGGATCCTGCAAATGCACTTTGCCTTACACCCTTGCTTGTGGTATCCCTCTTCCCTGTCACGCCCTCCAGGTTCAGCTCAGGCCTTGGGTCTTTCCAGTTTTGCAGAGTGTACTAGCTATGATAGCATTCAACATTATATACAAGTGTATACAAAATGTATACATTTTGTTTCTTTAATTAGTCACAAAGTTTCTTTATATTCCTGGCCCTTGAGTTACCTTTGCGCTACAGCCCACAATGCCTAGTGTAGATGCTTATTGATTGTATGAAAGTAATACCATCCAGAAAGAAATGAAGAATCTCTTTTAGTTGATTAAAATAAAATATCCTTACCACCTTGGAGTTCTCTCATACACGCACTGAAGTTGGGAGTCCTCCTGACTTTTGTTTATTTCACAATTAAGAATAGTGTAACGGGCTGGGGCGGTGGCTTGGTGGTTACAGCACTTGCCAGCTTGTACAAGTACACAGGTTCAAAACCCAGCACCCACGTATACAACTAACTGTCAGAACAGTGAAAGTCATGTAAAAAATTGATATTCTCTTTCTCTCCCTCTCTCTCTCTCTCTGTCCTTCTCTCTTTAAGGGAAAAAAAAATAGTGTAACAGAAGCTGTAGCGGTGGCTTGGTGGCTTGGTGGTTATGGCACTTGCCTGGCATGCGCAAGTACGTGAGTTCAAACCCCAGCCCCATGTACAGGACGAAGCATCCAGGGAATGAAAGTCACATGAAAAACTAAATAAAAATTGCTTCTTTCTTTCTCTCACTGTCCCCTCTTTCTTTTTTTAAAAAAAAAAAGAAGTAACAGGATCTGGAGCAGTGGCTCAGCTGTTACCTGTGCAGTGAAAACCAGATGAGAAACTAAACAACATTGATTCTCCCTCTCCCTCTCTCTCTCACTCTCGTTCTCTCACTGTCCCTTTCCCTTAAAAAAAGTAGTGTAGGGGCTGGAGCGGTGGCTCAGTGGTTTCGGCGCTTGCCTGGCAAGCACGAGGACCCGGGTTCAAACCCCAGCACCACGTACACAACTGAGTGTTGGAGCAACTAAGGCCATGTGAAAAACTCAATAAAGTTGTTTCGCTCTTTCTCTGTCTCTCTCGCTGTCCCTCTCTCTTTTAAAAAAAAAAAAAAAATCAGGTAGTTGAGAGGATGAACACCGACTCCAGGGCTTTGATGCCTGGTTTCTGCTGAGCTCTGATGCTGTAGAGGAGTCATAGGAGTCGGTGTTAGGATGGACAGAGACCAGAGAGGTGCAGTATGGGCTTCAGAGGCCCAGGAGCCAGACACAGGGACTGGGGTCTCAGCCTGTTGACACACGTTCAGCTTCCCTCTCCTCCTCAGAGTCCATTTACTCTTCACCCTTGAGCAGCAGAGTTTGTTGAAACGGCCTGTCATTGAGGGCTTGCATTCATTCATTCACTTATTGAAAGGAATCATTTTACACCATTGAGGTTCTGAAGTTGTTGGATTTTGAACCTCTGCAAGTTAGAGCACTAGAGAAAAGTAGCTTCAAAAGATCTCCTTTATGACATCTGTTTCTCGTTGTAATAGAATATGAATATGCCATATATCACTCAATTTTAGAGTCCATGACCTCTGAGAGAAGTTTTATTTATTTAAAAAAAATAGTGAAACACACACTTTTTCATTGTGAAATGTCTGCTCCTCTTAGTGTATCAGCAGCAGGCCTCAAGGTCCTTAGATAGGACATTTATCTGGTGGGAAACGACAGGCTGGTAAGAACGAGGGAGAGAAGAAAACTGACCCCACGATCCTTGTTTGTCTCCAGGTGCCGTCTACATTGACCAGTACTGCAACCCGCTTTCGGACATCAGCCTCAGAGACATCCAGGCCCAGATTGACAGCATCGTAGAGCTTGTTTGCAAAACCCTCCGGGGCATTAACAGTCGCCATCCCAGCTTGGCCTTCAAGGCAGGTGTGGAATTGCTTTGGGTCCAGCTGTATCTGCAAAAGATAACCTAGAGGAGTTTTGTTTGGGAAATTCAGCAAGGTGGTCCCATTACGCAACAATAAGTGTTAAGTGACGGGGCATCTTGTGTACCTGGACAAGGTAAAAGATTTTAGGTGCATACTCTTCTCCCTAGATTGGCAGCACTTGATCGTTAAGCCATTAGCAGTCACCACATGTTGTGGGTAGTTCAGGGCGTATGTGGCGTTCTCTTTTGTGCTTGTGTCCCAGAGCAGGTCTCTGTGTTTCAGGTGACTCCTCCATGATCATGGAAATAGAGCTTCAGAGCCAGGTGCTGGATGCCATGAATTACGTCCTTTATGACCAGCTGAAGTTCAAGGGGAACCGAATGGATTATTACAATGCACTCAACTTGTACATGCACCAGGTAAATATGGATATACTAAAGAAAAGTACAGCTGGCCACCCACATCTGTGGAATCTGCTGCATCCACATACCTAACCGAAACTTCAGAAATGATCGCAGCTGCACTAAGCACGCACAGACCTTTTCGTGTCATTATCGCTGAAACGGTACGGTTGTTTTCGTATCATTCGTACAGCATTAGGTGCTGTTAAGTGGTCCGGAGAGGGTTTGAAATATGCAGGAGGGTGTGCAAAGGTTGTTTACGCACACTGTGCCACTTTACGTATCGGATTTGAGCATTAGTGGGGGCTCCTGGAACCAGTTCCCCACTAGTACCAAAGGCCGACTCTGTGTGTGTTGGAGAGAACATTTTAAGCTCTTTTCTGACAGACTGTCCACTTGTTGAGGGCAAGTGCCATGTCTTCCATTTCTGAATGCCTGGGGAGACGATTTTTTCCTCTGTCTCAAGAATTTTGCTGAGGAATGGCCTTTGTATGCAAACCCTTGAGATAAATTTGCTAGTAGAATTAGGTATTTCTCTGACCCAGCTGGGTCCTTTGTGTCCTGTGAACCCGTTCAGGGCTTTCTTTGCTTTGGTCTCCAGCAAGTTTGGTGGAAACCTGTAACCCAACTGCATCAAGTTTGTCACCTTTGATATTTATTTGCTTCCTGCTTGGCTGCATTTTCATTTCTAATCTGTTACTCTCTCTGCTTCTTTTACTTTATTTTGTCATACCTTATACACTTTGCCTTGAAGTGTTTTTAAATTCTTTTTGGAGGAAGGAAGACCTAAATTAGGGGTCAGCAGACTTTTCCTGTAAAGGGCCAGGCATCATGTGCTGTTGGTTTTGCAGGCCGTGTGGTCTCTGTCTTGACTCCCTAGGAGTGCTCTTACAGTGTGAAAACAGGCACAACCAACACAAAAACAAATGAGGGCGGCTGTGTTCCAACAAAATTTATACATGGCCATTGACATTTGAATTTCATGTTATTTTCATATGTCACAAAATGGTACTTTTTTAACATAAAAAAATATAAAACTTTTTGTGGCAGCTATACAAAAGTAGTTGGTGGACTGGATTTAGCCTGTGGACCATAATTTGCTGACCCCTAATCTAAATTTTAAAATATATATATATTTATCTGCTTAAGCTTCGAAAGCCAGGAGCATGCCTGGTGCACAGTAGGTGCCTAATAGGAAACTTTGTTGAATTAATGAGAATGTGTGAATCAAACACATTTTTTTTTTCTTCTTTAGGTTTTGATCCGTAGAACAGGAATCCCAATCAGCATGTCTCTGCTCTATTTGACAATTGCTCGGCAGTTGGGGGTCCCACTGGAGCCTGTCAACTTCCCAAGTCACTTCTTACTAAGGTGGTGCCAAGGCGCAGAAGGGTGAGCCTCCTCTGACACGCTGTAGTTGGTGCCAAGGATTCAGTCCCACAGTGCTGAGAGGAAAGCTGGTTTCACTGTTAAATTAGGGGTAACCAGAAGTTAAAAACAGGACCAGGCTAGGGATGGGGCTGTTTTGTTTCTTGACTGTATCAATGTCCATATTCTGCTTGTGATATTGTACTGTAGTTATACAAGCTGTTACCATCAGGAGAGACCGGGTGAAACTCTGGAACTTTCTGTATTTCTTACACCTACATAAATGTAAATTATCTACATTTATCTCAGAAAGTTTAATTAAAATATGTAAGACTAGGACTTGAAGGTCTTAGGGCTCTCAATGTCCCTTTGCTCCAAAGTAGATTAGATCAAAGCATTCTTAAAGAAATTCTTAACTTTTCTTACTTCCTTAAAATCTTCCTTTTCCTGCATGTGTGCCCAAACTTGAGAGAGAGAGAGAGAGAGAGAGAGAGAGATAGATACCTGGCTAATGAGTTCTGTTTTGTTCTTTTAAACCTGATGTCTTATCGGTCAAAATCTCCTTTTTAGTTTAGTCTAGCTTTTCTCAAAGAAATAGTTCAAGCTTGATATAGTGGCACATGCCAGTAACCCGCAACTCAGAACACCGAGGAAGGAGCATCTCAAGGTCAAGGCCAGCCTGGCCAATTTGGGGAGACCCTGTCTCAAAATAAAAAATAAAAAGGGTGGATGGAGCTCAGTGGTAGAATGCTCTGGGTTTAATCCTCAGTTAAAAAAAAAAAAAAAGTAATAGGATAGTGACATCCACTTTCCAATTGTTTTAAATGAGAAAAATAATTTTTCAGCTCATTCTCTTTCCCTGTATTATCCAATCAATCTTCCCATATTCTATGAAATATTCATAAATGCCTATATGGTAATCTACCATGTTTGTTTATAATATACTCACTTATCACCATATTGTTTATCCTAGTAACTTATTACATGGTAGGGTTGTGTGTGGTGACAATATCATTTTTCCTCCTTGGGTTACAGTGGACATAGGTTATAATGCACTAATTTATTAATACCCCCAGACAGACTTTCATCCCACCTTACTGGGGAGGATTGCTGGAGGCCAGAATTTTGAGACCAGCCTGCGCAGCATAGGGGTAACAGAAACAAACACAGAGGCCCAGAAAGGATTCAACCCTCAGGGAAGAAGCTAGGAGAGCACACAGCTCTTACCCAGCAGCTTGGCTGTGTCCCTCCCTGTCCTTATCTGGACTCTTTCCACTCTTGCCTTGGGTTTATTTTCTCTGTCCCTGCACCAACGTCATATTATCTCCATCACTGTGACTTTATGATTAGCCTTGGTACCTGGTAGTATGAGAGCCCCAATGAGCTCTTTGAGTCTGCCTTGGCTATTCTTAGCTTTCACTCTTCCATACAGACTGAGAATCAGTTCATCATTTTCTGTAAAAAAAAATTAAAAAAAAAAAATTTAATTTTTATTTTTGAACAACCATACAAATTTTTAACAAAATAATATAAAATGTGTATAGTTTCTGGATACTAGATTTACCCCCAGGAGTGCCCCCCGCAATTTCCCACCCGTATCCCTCCCTTCCCTTACCATATCTCCAAAAAAGTATTAGGCTGTATAACATTACACCTTATCTGGTTTTAACACATGACAATTGACCACCTTTCTGAATAGCCAGGGTCTGTAAAAAATTTTGCATGGATATTGATGGAATCAGAAATTGCAGTTGATTGGATTTCTAGATCAGTCTGGGAAATATTGCAGTATTGACTTTCTGACTATGAACATGGACCTCTCCATTTACCTTGGTCCTCATTAATTCCCCTAGAAAGATTTTATCCTTTTCTTCATGAGCTAACATCTCGGCAGGTTTATTTGTTGCTGTTGTAAGTGGCAATTATTACTTTTCTAAGTATTCATGGTGTCCAGCGATGTAGTTGATAATTTAGATATAGTTCTGATCGTCATGTTTGCTGAATGAATTATTTGTGTGAATAATTTGTCAAATTGGCTTTTCAGTGTCATCAGAGTACCTATGTGAATAGTGAGTTTTCTTTTTTCTGGCTTTGTGTATTTGTTTCTGTTGAAGCTTCTGTTGGCCAGAGTTGACGAAACAGCGATAGCAGACACCCTTGCCTTGGGAGTGACTTTCATGAAGTGCTTTTCAATGTCATCATCAAACGTTATGTTTGGGGCAATACCTTCCATTAGGATTTTTAAAGCCACCCTCCAAGTTCCTAATTTGCTAAAAGTTTTATTAATATCTAGGTATTAGATTTTTTTCAAAATTTCTTTTCTAGCTACTCATATGGTCTTATGGTTTTTCTCTTCTATTCTGTATGTTCGGTAATGGGGGTTTGTTTGGTTTGGTCTGGAGCTGGAACTAGGGGCCTTGTACATGCTTTGCCATCTAGTTACACCGTGTCCCCAGAAATAGATTTTTTATAATGTTCAGCTCTTATTATTTTTGGGGTACATCTAATTTAATCATGTTTTAAGAATACATTGCTGTGGGACTGGAGTGGTGGCTCAGTGGTTATGGCACTTGCCTAGCATGTGCAAGGACCTGGGTTTGAACCCCAGCACCATGCACACTGAGTATTAGAGCAACGAAAACCAAATGAAAAATAAAATTGATTCCCTCTTTTCTTTCTTTCTTTCTTTCTCTCTCACTCTCTCTCTAAAAAAAAAGAATAACATTGCTGTATTTTATTTTATTTCATTTTAATTTTTTGTATTTATGCTCATAAATGGTCTTGGCCATCAAACTTTTGTGTGCTTGTCCTTAGGAAGTTCTAGCCCCATAAAGAGTTTAAAAGTTACTTGTTTCTAGAACATTTATGTATGTCTTAGGTTTTTCCTACAAGTGGGCTATAAACATAACTCAAGGAAGAGATCTGACTGGGCTTTTTAAGCAGCCAAAGAGAACCCATTGTGTGATTTGAAGTGGGCATAAGATCAAGGTGAAACAATTGCCCAAAGGAATCACAACCGTCCCTGAGACAGAGGGCCACCTAAATCACTCCGTAAGCCTCCATAGCCCATTTGGTGGTGAATTTTTGTCCTGCTTGCCACTGAGCAAAGGCCATCCCCAGTGAACAGGGGTATAGTTCTCGGAAACTGTGTGGTCAGAGCCAGGAGCACAGCTCTTTGTGGCCTAATGCAAGGCTTCCAGTCTGCATCCTCAGTGCACAGAATGGAGGACAGAATCCTTCTGGGTGAGATGTCGTAACTCAGATCCGCAGAGGATTAACTACTGCTGATCTGTGGAGTAGACTGCCTCAGGCATCTGTAAATATTTCTCAGCGGAGCTCTGATTGATGGTCATAAGTTTTAGGATTAATTTTAACTTAAAGCTCTGTTAGATGGTATGATGTCTCTTAAATACCAGGAGACTGTGGTCTCGACACAGTTGAGCTTACATAACGGGTCAGGTTTTAAACTGTGAACAAGGCCTTGATATGGTCAGTGGAAAGAGTAGTGTTTTAACCTTTGACCTCTGATTTGAGCTATTTGTTGTAGAGATTAAAATACTGAATTATTCAGCACTCATCTGGTGTTTGGCTGTCGTGGTAGGGCAACCCTGGACATCTTTGACTACATCTACATAGATGCTTTTGGGAAAGGCAAGCAGCTGACAGTGAAGGAGTGTGAATACCTGATTGGCCAGCACGTGACTGCGGCACTGTACGGGGTGGTCAACGTGAAGAAGGTGCTGCAGCGAATGGTGGGAAACCTGTTAAGCCTGGGGAAGCGGTAAGGTTTTCTGATGCACATGCAGACTGTGTCTTGAGGTTTGTCTGTCTTGACACAGGGTTGTGTTTAATGAGCTCACCCGTGATCCAGCAAAGTGGTGTATGCCGCGTCTCCAGCTGTCTCCCCCTGGGGAAGGCGACTGGCTCCTGTGACGGTGTTGTGCTCAGTGACTTCTCTTTGAAACCTTTGTGGTGGACTTGGACACACTCTCCTTGTAAAGGCTGAAAGTGTTCTCCACTAGCAAGAATGTCTTGGCCTGGGGAGATGGCTTTTATAGAGGCAGGATGTTCTCATGTCCAAGTGCTTTGTGATCTTTAAATTTATACCTATCACTTAAATGAGAAAACAAAGAAAATATAAAACTATGTTGCTTTGAGTCCAAGCAAATTTGTCCTGGGAAAATAGTTGTAGGTTCTATATTAATAGTAATAGTTTTCTACCTGATAACAGAATTCCTTTCTTTAATACAATTTTTAGAGCAATTTGAGGGTGACAGCAGAATTAAGCAGAATGTAGAGTTCCTTATCCCCCTGCTCCCCTAATGTCCAGCCTTCTTCACTGTTAACATCCTCACCAAAGTAGGCATTGTGACAAGTGACAACCTCCTCAGGCACATCATTTTCGCTCCAAATCCATAGTTTCATTAGGGTTCACCCTTAATGTTCTACACTCCATGGATTTGATCAAATACATCATGACCTGCATCTGTCATTGTAGTGTTACAGAGTAGTTTCATGTTTCACTGCTCCTGGAAGTCCTCTATGCTCTGTCTAGTCAGGATTCCCCCCCACCCCCTGGCAGTACTAGGGATTGAACCCAGGGTTGTTGTACTACTGAGCTATATCACCAGGTCCCTAGTCCTTTTCACTTTTCATTTTCAGAGAGGGTCTCGCCATGTTGCTGAGGCTGACCTCAAACTTGCAATCCTCATGCCTCAGCCTCCCAGGTTGCTGGGATTATAGGTATCCACCACTTACCCACAATAACACTGTAATAATTAGAAATGAAGCCTGGCCGGACACAATGGTACATGCCTACAACCCCAGCATCCTAGGAGACTAAAGCAAGAGAATCTCAAGTTCAAAGCCAGCCTAAGCAACTTAGCAGGACTCTGTCTCAAAAAGTAGAAAGGGCTGAGAATGTGGTACAGTGGTTAAGCACCACTGGGTTTAATCCCTGGTTAAAAAAAGAAAAAATCCTGAACTGGGTGTGGTGGCTGCACCGCTGTAATCCCAGTGACTCAGGAGGCTGAGGCAGGAGGATCGCAAGCTTGAGGTCAGCCCCAGCAATTTGGCGCGACCCTCTCTCAAAATGAAAAGTGAAAAAAGCACTGGGGACCTGGGGTTCAGTGATAGATAGAAGAACCCTGTGTTCATTCCCTAGTACCGCAAAATAATAAATAAATAAAAAGAGTGGGATTTATGTCATTGACTTTAAAAACTGATGCCTGGAGAAGAAGGGTTTTAGCTAAAAAGTCAATGGGATGAAACACAAGTGATTTTCCCCCTAGGGAAGGCATCGACCAATCATACCAGCTCCTGAGAGACTCGTTGGATCTGTATCTGGCGATGTACCCGGACCAGGTGCAGCTTCTGCTTCTCCAAGCCAGACTGTACTTTCACCTGGGCATCTGGCCAGAGAAGGTAATTATTTTACTTTGATGCTTTGCACTTGCCTTAGAGAGGAGTCCTAGATTGAAAGGCGGCTGTTACAAATTCATCGTATTAAAAGGAGAAGAAGCATAAATTTTTTCAAAATCTCCCAGTCCTGACCCACCAACTAAAATTTTTTCTGTTTCCTCTTATTCTAAGGAACATTGGCTTTACTGCCAGGAATTGGCCATTCTCTTTGTGGTTAGTCCCTTGGCACCTAGAACCCCAAAACCTCTGCCCTGCCACTCACCCACTGGTGCCCAAGCTGTGTCTTCCCTGAGTCAGCCTCAGCACAGGGACGCAAACTGAACCTTAGACCTTCTGCTGGCTGTTAGCAGCTAAATTGGCCATGCTTACGCATGGACTCCTGTTTAACACAGGGAAGTCAGATTTTAGTCATGCTCGAGTCTCACTGAACTCGCTGAGGATCAGTTCTGTTTCTGACAATGGCTGGATTTCCATACTGCTCGCTCGCATGTTGTCAGTTTCGTAATGGTTCCTTTGGCCAGTAGCAAGCACTGTGAGAAGCAGACAGGGCTGAGGTCAGAGTTGGTCTCAGGCAAGTATGGGTCCAGTTGTGTCTGACAGTGCAGGAGCCACTGGCATTCCCGTCCCACCCCTGCTGTTCCCCAGACGGAAGCCGGTAATCCATTTTGTTTAAAACAGCGTGGTGACAGAGTTTGATTCTGAGTGACTGGAATGTTACCACAGACATCTCCCTGAGCTATTAGAGAAGGGCATCATCTTTTTGAAGGAAGTAAATACCCTAAATGACCCTACATTGGTTAGATTTACATTGTCCATTATTTTACCGCTTAAAGATCTGAAGTAGATCTAAGAAAACGCCATACATAGCCAGGACAGTGCAGTCTCTCCCAGAGCCTCGATAGAAGTTCATGGAGTGCTCACTGGCACTGCTAAATTATCACCTCCTCCCTGCAGCTCAGCTATCTAGGATTTAATCACCCATTTGTATTTTTAATTTTATTTATTTACTTTTGAGACCAGGATATGCATAGCTGATTGTCACTTATTGCTTTAGATTTGTTAAGGGATTTCATGATCATTCAGGAAGTGCTAGTCTTTCCTTGTGAATTCTGTAGTTAAATGATAGGTCTGCCTGAAAAGTTACAGTGTTGACGATCCCCTTTTGAGGGGGCAGTCTGGAAGGTCTGTACCTCCCACAACTGACTGATGTCAGCCTCAGTAGCCCCTGTAGTGATCACGTTCCGCTTCCTGCCAGGCAGGCGTGTGCCCAGAGAGCCTTTCCTCCCGACGTGTGCTGCTGGTGTGCACCTAGCACAGTTCTCATCTGGAGGTCAGGAAGGAACAGTGGCTCCTTCCCCTCGAGAAACAGAGTCCAGGGTGGGGAAGGAGACTAAGACCCCCAGTGAAGGAGAGTCAGGGGATGCCCAGGTATTTAGAGAAGGTACCTCTCCAGAGGAGGAAGGGTTTGAGCTGGACCTGGAAGGCTGAGGAGTGATTTCGGAGAGCAGAAGAGCAGGTTAGTGGTGTGAAGAGCAGCCTGTGCTTTGCAGAGGACATTCCCGTAAGGGTCTGCATGCCTGGTGCTAGTCTATATAAAACTGGGGGAGCAGGCATGAGATCAGTATCTGGAAGGCTTTGGCCTTGGTAGGTAAAAGGGAACATTTCCTGAGCTGGGAAGACCTGCGAGTCGCCTTGCTTTCCATTGAGTTAAATCAGAAAGAGCTAGGAAGTGCAGAGCACCTTGATCACAGTTGCAGTAATTCAGGGTTGGTGTGGCTGTGGGGGAAGTCAGGAGTGCCAGTGATCAGATTTGAAAGTCTCTGCACTAAAGTTTCCTGCATGTCTCCTTCTGTCTTCTCAACAACCCTACAAGTAGATACTGTTTTCATTTTTGCCATTTCACAAATAACGAGACAGGCATTGAGGAGTGACCTGCCAGGGCCTCGCGCTTCTGTATGGATCCAGGCGCCATGAGTCTAACTGGGGCTGGTGCCTGAGCCCTCCCATGCTTCACCTGTGGGTTTGTGGTGGTGAAGGCAAGGTCATTTCTGAAGAAACCAAAGCACTGCTGCTGCCAGGCCCACAACTTATTTTGATCGGAGCTGTCCTTTCCCACTTTGCATTTCAATGAAGAGGGTGCCACTCTGATTGTCCCTATAGGAACAGAGAGCAGAGCACTCCCTGTCAGCCCTACTGTCGCTTGCCTGCAGCATCCCCTTCCCCCTGCTTCCTGCCCAGTGGCGCTCTCAGGCTCCATCCTTGACTGCACAGTGGGCTGGCTTCCTGCCCACCTCCCACTCACTCCCCAGAACACGGGGATCACTCCTCCCCTCGCCCATGGTACTGTGCTGGCCAAGGAAGCCAGTGACCTCATTTTGCTCAACCATTCTTGTTGCTTAATCCAGTAGATACTACCCTTTCCTTATCTCTCTTCATCACTGGGCTGCTCCCCCTCAGAACTCTCTGTTCCCTGCACTCTGTGATCTCTGGTTCCCAGGCTCTTCTAGGACCTTGTCCTCCGTCTCTCCCTGTGAGGCTTCACACAAGGGTAGTCCTTGGACTTCTTGTACTCTGCACCTTCCCCCAAAGCAGCTGCCCCTGCGCTTGCTTCATGACCCCTTGTATGCTGACAGTTCCCAAATTGTGAGGCTCCAGAGCAGCATGTCCACACGTCTTCCACAGACCTGTGCCTGGCCCTGGCCCCCAGCTGGTGGCAGTCAGCCTTTTGAGAATGACCCTTCTCCAGCCTGCATTTGCACACAGGCCCCAGTTTGGTCTTCCCTCTCTTCTAAGATTCTATGAGCCAGCTGTGATATTTGGTAGCCAGTGTCACTGCTGTTCTTTCACTGTACGCTCTTGGTGGCTTCCTGTTGCCCAGCACATAAGTCTCTCATGCTCCACAGTGTGGCCCGTGGGTTCTTGGTGGGCCAGCTTTTCCCCTGACCTTGTGGCTCTCAGTTGTCCCCTGATGCTCTCTGTGCCACAGCAGCTGCCCCCTCCGTCTGCCCATGCTGAGTCCTCTGCCTGTGCTGCCTCTCAGCTGATTGCTCAGCTCTCCTCACATCTCACTTCTTCTGCCCAGCTGTCAGCTGAACTCCTGCCTCCGTGGAACCCCATCCCAGCCCCTGCAAGGTCAGGCTCTCCGCCAGCCTCACTTGCCCATTGGGGAACTTGTGCGATGTGGTGCTGCCACTCAGTCACCCATGCCCTCCCGGAACATACCTCTGTCCTCACCATAGCTATTCTTCACACTCTCAGCATGGTCCTTGGCATAGAGTAGGTTTTCAAAACATTTGTTTATTTTTTTGTTTGTTCATTTATCGATTTTTTTGTTGGTCCTGGGGATGGAGCCTGGGACCTCTTGCATGTTAGGCAAGCACTGTACTACTGAGCCACACCATAGGCCTCAAATAAACTTCTTAGTGAATATTAAGAAATGGCCAGACTTTATGGGCTGTGAGTGAAGGAGACGACTCCAGAAGATATCTAGGTTTCCCAGTGGTTGTACATTGTACAAGTGGGTGTTTGGAGAGTGAGCTTGCTTTGGGTTGGAAGACAGTGTTAATAAGTCATGTGTGTGGGGTCGCCCATCATGTGCCTATAGCCTTTGGCAGGGTCCTGGTGTCAACATATGGTTGCTGAAGCCCCAAAAGCAAACAGTCCTACGTACAGGTGGCAGTCATTAAAACGGAGTCAAGAGCTTGGAGAAAGCCTTTGTGAAAACCTGGAATTCAGAGACAGAGTGGGGGGACAGTGAGGCCACCCCATTTTGTGAGTGTGTTTTACCAGAAGCTATCTGTGCCTGCTTGTGTCCTTGTGGCTGCTCTATAGCATACCGGAGTAGTTGAGCCAGTCCACAGAGCCTAAAACATTTACCCTCTGGCCCTTTCCAGAAGAGGTCTACCAGCCCCTGGCTAGAGAAGAGGAGCAGTATAAGGAAATGCATCGTGGGCAACAGGACCCTGTTCCAAGATTTTTCCCCAAAAGTTGTGACAGTTGGGGTTCTGGACCTAGAGCATTTGGTTAGGCACAGTATAGGGCCCACTGTCTGCACTCATCTTTGTGAGCACAGCAGTCCCCAAATCACAGCATCTTCTCTGTTTCTGCACTGTCCCTCCTCTCTTGGCCACACATCCGAGGAAGGAGTTGGGTAATTATCCCTGAACCTTATCTCCTCCTCTGATATTCTGAATTCAGGCCTTTCTTTGTGCTCTGAACATTTCCAGTTCTAGCTGTGCTGCGTGTCTGGTGAACGGGAGCTGCTAGGACAGGAGAGGAAGCTGTATGTATACAAAGTTGCTAAGGTACTGTTGAAAGTAACTCGCTGGAGCAGGATGGGGCACACAAGGATAGCCATTGTGCCAGCACAGGAAATAGAGGCTTACTGTTGAATGCTTTTAGCTACAAAGAGTAAATGCCACTACTGTCCCCAAATCAAAAGTACCCTATTGGAGGTGGGAAGTGGATAGGGATTGGCTAACAGTGGATTCTTGTTGAAACTGGGTTTGGGATACTGGAGGGTTATGCCATTCTATTTGTATGTTTTTGAAACTTTACATAGTAGTTGATTTAAATGCTCCTTTTTATTGGGTATTGTGGCACATGCCCTGTAGTTCATGGTACTTTGGAGGTCACAGCAGGAGGATCACAAGTTCAAGGCTAGCCTGGGCAATTTAGCAAGACTGTGTCTCAAAGTCAAAAATTGAAAGGGCTGATCCGAAGCAGTGGCTAGGTGGTTACGACACTTGCCTGGCATGCGCAAGGACCCAGATTTGATCCCCAGCACCATGTGCGCAACAAAAGCCACATGAAAAACTAAATGAAACTGATTCTCTCTTTCTCTCTCTCTCACTGTCCCTCTCTCTCTTTAAAAAAAAAAAAAAATTGAAAGGGCTGGGGATGTAGCTCGTGGTTCAGTCCCTAATTCCATAAAGTAAATAAAAATTTTTAAATTCAGTAAAATAAAAAACCTGGGAACATAACTCAGTGGTAGAATACTTGCTTAGTATGTGCAAGGCACTGGGTTCAATCCCCATCCTGCAAAAAATAATAAAATGTTCCCGCTCTTGCCCTGGTACAGTGGTGGTTGAGACATTGGTTGGATAGACCCAGGGCCACAGCCTCACTCTGTGTCTTCATATTCCTATGACTTTGGGCAAGTTTTATTCCCCTCACTAAGCTGGATTCCTCTCCTGGAAGTCAGCACTGACTATTTGGTAAAGAGCCCAGCAGGGAATAAAATACTGAACTTCATCATTTGGAAGTACTGAGATCCTCATTCTCAGTCTGGAAGGCATGATTAGATTTTGGAATAATATCTTAGTTACATGAAGCTGTAGTTTTATGGGCTCAATTGTGTTAAGAAATAGGTAGGACAGTGCTTCATCATCATTGGCTAAGAAAGTACTGCAAAAGTGAAAACAGCTAGTTGGACAGATCTGGGACTAGAGTCCAGGTTCTCTTTGCCACTAAGGGTGCTATAATTTAGGACTCAGTAAATTGGAAAGACAAACTTGTCAAGAGATCTGTTACTTCTTATAAACATTACAGGTGCTAAATAATTTGTGTGTGTTTCTTTTTTCAGAGGCACCATGTACAGTGGGGTCAGATAGTCCTGCTGGTTTAAGCTCTGCATAGTTAGGGTTCCTCCCACTGCCTGCTTGATACTGAGTTCCATTATGAGTTAAGACCATTGAAGAGGCCAGCAGGATCCCAGAGCCCTGATTAGCCCTTCCTGTCTTACCCAGGCCAGAGGCAGTTGTGTCAAAATGTCTTTTTCATCATGATTAAAGTATCTTAGGATTTTTTTCCTTTCAATGTATGAGTAGCAGTTAAAATAGTGTCCTTACTGTGTATAAAACAGTTGGCATTCCCACGCTGACCAAGAGCATTAGGCCCTTCTGTGTCCGCCTACTCCGAGTGGGCTGGCAGATGGCAGCCCCATGCTGTCCTTGTCAGGTTATGTAGGTAGGTCTAAATCCCAAGCTGCAAAAAAGAAAAGGCCTAGCTGAAAATATTATCTCCTAGTCTTTCTGTCTTGTCTTGAAGGTGCTTGACATCCTCCAGCACATCCAAACCCTCGACCCCGGGCAGCACGGGGCGGTGGGCTATCTGGTGCAGCACACGCTCGAGCACATTGAGCGCAAAAAGGAGGAGGTAGGAGTGGAGGTTAAGCTGCGCTCCGATGAGAAGCACAGGGATGTCTGCTACTCCATTGGGCTCATTATGAAGCATAAGAGGTGAGTGCCGTGGTCCTCCTGTCCTCCGGAGTCCATCCCAGCGGGCTGCAGAGGGGCGCAGGAGCCTCGCGAACCAGCAGTGACACCAGCTAGAGGAGGATCTCCTCTTGGAGCAGCAACTGTGCCTTGATCACTTGCTTACCAAGTGCCCGCCACAGGACAGAGCTGCGCTGAATCTTCACCTGCTTGTTTTGAAGCCGCAGCTTACTTCTCTGAGAGGTTTTTAGTGACCTAGACTCTTCCCCATGTGGGAAGATGGATGGAACTTTAAGCAAGGAGTTTTTCTCTCATTTCTTCATTGTTCTTTCCTCTCTTCCCCTTTAGACTTGACTCAGACTTCAAGTCTGTGTCATGGATAGGGATTTCTCGAGCCATAGGATGTGCATGTGGTCTGTTTAACCAGGCAAAATCAAATTCTCTCAAAACTGATGATGCTAATTTACGTCCCACCAGCAGACCGGAGCTGAGAGTTCCTATTCTCACCAACAAGTGTCATTAGCAGACCTTAAAAGAGTGTGTAGGTGATAAATGATCCTTTGTTGTGGTTTTCGTTTACATTTCCCTGATTCCCAGGCGGGCTGAGGTTCATCTTACGTTTCCTGGCATCCAGGTTCCTTCCACGAAGTGCTGCTTCAGTGTTTTGCTGTTTCTGTGTGTATATTTGTCTTTCTTTCCGATTTATCATCGTTCCCTATCCTGTTCACACTAGGCTTTCTGTGAGGATAAATGACAGGTATCTTCCCAGTGTGGGCCTGATGTTTTTCATTCTTTAGCATATCTTTTTTTAAACTTTGTTATGGAAATTTATACACACACACACACACACACACACACACACATAGACACGCAGAGGGAGGTGAGTGTGATAGGCCAAGGTGAGGTTCCTGTTATCTAGCTTCAGGAGCACTCTGCATTGTCGCATCTCCACCCTCCCTGCCCTCTTCCCCAGATGAACTGAAGCAGTGCCAGGCGCCTCTATCTGTAGCTATTTCAGTGTATATCTCCAAAGGTAAGGGCTCACTTGCTCTCTCTTTAATACATTTACCATCCTGTTATCACATCTAAGAAAATAAGCAATTCCTGAGCCTCATCCAGCGTCTCGTCCAGAGTTCATGTCCCCAGAGGTCCTATATTTTTTGGACTTTTTGTGTGGTCTGTTTGAATTAGGGTCCTTTAGTCTCTTAGATGTATTGCTGTCAGAGGAATTGTCTTCGGTGTGGGTTGTATTTTTGGAAGCTCATCCAGAAGAAATCTCTCTCTGTCTCACATCATGAAGCTACTTCACTCTAAAAGTTCTGCATTGCACATCTGGGTCTTTGTTTCACTGAGAATCGATTTTGGTGTGTTGTGACCAGGTCACTGTCCTGACACCTTTCCTTTTGGATGACCAGTTGTCCCATTACTCTTTCTAAATGAAGTGCTGTGTTGACAGAAAAGGGTTTGTGAGGGGCAGGAGTGTGCAGTAGCGGCTGAAGGGAAACCAAGCCATTATCTCTCTGTTCCATAGACACGGTGACAGGGTCCTAGGGCATAATGATTTGCCTCTTCTGTTCACTAGGTATGGCTATAACTGTGTGATCTATGGCTGGGACCCGACCTGCATGATGGGACACGAGTGGATCCGAAACATGAACGTCCACAGTCTGCCTCATGGCCACCACCAGCCTTTCTATAATGTGCTGGTGGAGGATGGTTCCTGTAGATACGCAGCCCAAGGTAAGAAGCTAGCTGTGTTTGGCCTTCATTGACAGCAGGGCGTAGTCTAAGCACACATTTGAACCCTCATGCATGGGTCTTCATCGTATTCAGAGATGGCTACTGTCCTGTGGCTAACCTTATACGACTAAGTTCAGCTAAACATGGATGGGCGTGCACTGGTGAAGCCACACTCAGGGTGAAAGAGACACACACACACACAGCCTGAGCTGCTACTCTCCTGTGATCTGCTTGATCACTACCTTTGCCAAATTCCCAGCAGTGGTGCCTTCCTGGGCCCTTTGTCCTCCTGAGACGGGCTGCTAGCAGTGCGGGC
The DNA here is from genome assembly GCA_004027875.1 of Aplodontia rufa. Lineage (NCBI taxonomy): Eukaryota > Metazoa > Chordata > Mammalia > Rodentia > Aplodontiidae > Aplodontia > Aplodontia rufa. The sequence goes on from PVKS010008152.1 coordinate 44,678, forward strand.
CCCAGAGGTATCCTATGTGGCCACGCGCAGGCACTGCAGTCCACAGTACTGGTGCTGAGACCAAAGGTGCATGGTGACCGTTGATAGGTGTTTGGGGCCACTGCCCACCCTGATAGGTACCAGCCCAGAGCAGATCTGAGATGGGGGCCATTGGAACCTGAGGAGGCAGGTTCACAGTACTGGTGCTGAGACCAAAGGTGCATGGTGACCATTGATAGGTGGTTGGGGCCACTGCCCACCCTGACAGGTATCAGCCCAGAGCAGATCTGAGATGGGGGCCATTGGAACCTGAGGAGGCAGGTTGGGGACCAAGAGACCTTCAGCAGGAGCAGACTTTTCTTCGTCCCTGTTGAGTTCCACCTGTGTAATAGCATTCACATGGATTTCTTTCACAGGAATGCTAACATTGTGTGCAGGCAGCATTCTAGTGTACATGAATTCCATTGAGATCCATTGTCATTTTATACATCCTGAGACCTCTCATGACAGCCATTACTTTTTTTTTTTTTTTTCAAGAGAGACAGAGAAACACTTTTCTTTTAGTTTTTCATGTGACCTTCGTTGCTTTGACACTTTGTTGTGTACATGGTGCTGGGGTTTGAACCCATGTCCTCACACACGCCAGGGAAGTGCTGTAACCTCTGAGCCACTGCTCCAGCCCCAGGCCATGTACTTTTGCCTTGGAGAATGATCCTGCAGCCAGCTTGGCAGAGAGCCTTATCCTTGACCACCAGGCCACACCTCTTCATATCTGACCTGAAACATGAGGTTTGACCCAACTAAATCCAACAATAGAAATAGTGAATATATAAAAATGTCAAAAGTTTCAAACAGGCTGGAAAAAGTTTTCGTGTTAATATTTCATCAGCGTGTGAGAGAGGACCCTTCGTAACAGTAATGTGAGGAGAAGTCTGCTTACTGCCACCCTGGGTCGCTTAGCCTTGACCAATGTGATGGATGAAGTGTGAGAGGGGTTTGGTGTGCTAGCATTACGCAGATACTATTTACCTTTTAAAGCTGCATTAAATCAAGTCATAAAAATACTTCCTAAAAATAGAAAAGTGGTTTGGAAATTATTGAGTGATTTGCTGAACCGTTTGTGCCACCGCTAATTGCTTTGCAGGTGTTGTGTGGTGTGCCTCATGCAGTGTTTCACGGGGATGAAGGAGAATTCTCTCTTCATCAGCACCGTGGGCCAGGACCACGGCTTCACAGCCTGCAGTTACTGTCCACGCGTAGGGTTGGTGTGAAAACTTTTCAGTATGTATTGAGTTTCTGGAAACATTTATGTTGACTTGAAAGTGAACTCCTGGGAGTAGGTACAGGTGAGTGCTTGGTTGAGGTGTCTGAGTTATACTCTTGAAGATTCTGGAATTCATCTCATCTAGGTAACGTGCAGCGTAAGGTTTGCATTGAATAGTGTTGAAAATTTTAATGGCTGGGTGTTGTTTACCATCTCTAGAATTGAGATCTAAGTGATGGTGGATGATGTTAGCAAGTGCCGGGTTTAGTTTTAAGTTTGGGGACTCAGGAGATGCTGGGAACTGAAGACCTGCTGACTTCAGCGTCCATCTGCTGGCACTTATGTTGGCACTTGGATTTCTTGTTTTTTGGGTGCTGAGGTAGGGAGCTCTTTCGCATGCTCCCCTTGGGTGCCAGTACACACGTGCTCCTCAGTCTTCTGTCCACGCAGCTCTCCTGAGCCCTCCCCCAGTGACTAACCTGCTGGTGACTCTCAAAGCCATATTTCCATCTGCGGCTCTTCTGGGCTGTGTCCTTGCATCTCATAGTCCCTGGTCCTCTGTACACACAGGACTTTCTTCAGGGTCTTCAGGGGGCTCTCAAATGTTTGTTCGTTTGTTTTCTCTTCTTTCTCAGTAGTAGGGATTGAGTGCAGGGGTGCTTTGCCACTGAGCTATGTCCCTAGCCCTTTTAATGTTTGATTTGGAAGCAAGGTCTCACTAAGTGGCTGAGGCATCAAGTTGTCCTCAAACTTGCAATCCTCCTGCCTCAGCCTCCTGAGTAGCTGGGATCACAGGCTTGTGCCACTGTGCCCAGCTTAGAGGTCTCAGTCCCTGCCCCAGCCTGCTCCTGCATGTTCCTTCTCACTTCGTGGCACCACTTGGTTCTCTGCCTTCTCTGTGTCCTCATCCTCATCATGCATCCAGCTAGTCAAAGTGCACCCTACTTGTGTCCCTCACTCCCACTGTGTGCCAGCACCTCTGCTTGGCATACGTGTTTCCTGCCTGTGTTGTAGCTCTTGCTGCCCTCACTGGAGGCCCAGGCTGCCATGTGTCCCTCCATTGAAGCCTCCCCTCTGTCCCTACCCTGTCATGCTCCAGCCCTTGCCCCGTGGTTTTTGCCTTAAAGTTGACATTTTTGGTCTCCATCAGGTTTTCACCCAGGTGGCTGCTCCTTGTGGATGGGAGGTCTGGTTTAATGTCTCTGCCCTGTGCTTCCCCAGCCACCCCATCTTCCAAGTCTGAGAACGTCCACAGCCTAGTCTCCTGTGGGAGTCTCCTGTGGGACGAGCTGACCCCTCACCCATCATCAGCTCCCGGATGTGGTGACAATGCCAGCACTGTGGGTCGTTCCAGGTCCCAGGAGACACTCAAATTCCTGTCCCAGAGAGGGAGAGAACCTGTGAGGAACCAAATAGTAAGAGAGTGCAGAGTGTGACAATGAACCAGAGGCTCCTTATTTTTTTGCAACTTTGGATTAAGAGCATTTTTTTTTTAATAGAGAGGGACAGCGAGAGAAAGAATCAACTTTATTTAGTTTCTCATGTGACTTTTGTTGCTCCAACACTTCGTTGTGTATGTGGTGCTAGGTTTGAACCTGCGTCTTCATGCATTCAAGGCAAGTGTCAGAACCTCTGCGCCACCACTCCATCCCCCTAAGAGCATTTTCAAACAGATGAAATAGCTAAAAGAAAAATCAGATACCCCCTCTGCTCTCTCATGGACTTCCCCGTCCCCACTGTAGCTAGGGAACTGTGTGCTTCGCTGTTCTGTTTGAAAGAACACTGCAGACATCACAACCTCAGCGCTCACTCGTGCTTCTGAGAAGGAAGGCTCTTCTAGCGCCTCACTGCTGCAGTTCCAGAACCATGCCTAGCCGATGGCAGTCACGCCATGGCATCTGACGTTCAGTCAGCGTTCTGATTTGGCTGTTTTTATCGTTGTTTTGTTTTGTTAGAAAATCAGGATCCAGCCAGCATATGTGCACTGCGTTTGGCTGTCCCTCCTTCCTCACGCATAACAGTCCTTATCCTTTTTCCTCTCTATCTTGGCTTTGAGGGGCCCACGCCAGTTGTCTGGATTTGTCGTCTTGTTTCCTTGCCTGTGTTGTCCTAGAAACCAGAAGTCAGGCTTCACTAGATCAGGGTGACACCTTGCTATGGGTGGTCATTGTTGGGTGCTGGGTGCTTCACCCAGAGGCCCCTGGGGTCCAGTGTCCCACCCTCTGTGATGCCAAGTCTTAACTAGATGGCGATTTGCTATGAGCTACAGTGTTCCCTTTGCAATTAGCAGAAAATCCACAGGTCACGTTGAGACATCCTGTGACTGTCCCTTCCCTGGTGACCTGAGGCTCTGTGGTTTGCTCTGGTCCCTGTTGGGAGTCCCTACCTAAATCATTATGCAAGAATTGCAGCACGGTGAATTTCTGTTCCACCAGTAGAACTTCTGCTCCTGTACTACCTTTCCCTGACCCTCCTTCCCTGCCCCTACCCTGCTGGCTGTGAGTTTTTATTTAGTCAATGTGTTATGATCATTTGGGACAATTTTATGCTTATATTAGCCCATATTTAGCCAGTAGGGGACCTTGAGAGCCTAACTTTTAAATCACTTACTCAGATATGATTTTAAACATTTCTGGGGTATTTTATTTGCATTAAATTTGGTTTTAAGTAGATGTGGTGGTACACACCTATAATCTCAGCTACTCAGGAGACTGAGGCAAGAGGATTACAAAATTGAGTTCAGTCTGGTCAAGTTAGCAAGACCCTGTCTCAAGGTAGAAAGGACTGGAGATGCAGCTCAGTGGTAGAGTGCTTGCCTAGCATGTGTGAAGGTCTGGCTTTGACCTCCAGTTGCCGCATATGCACATACACATTTCGTTTTACTTGTCTTGTTCTAAATTTTCAAGCTTTGGTTCTGGTGATCCTACTAACCTGGGTAGAACTCATTAATATGCTCTTCTAATTATTAACCGTCCACAGAGAGTTGAAAAACAAATTGTATGCCGTAAACCTGTATAACATCTTTAAACAGTTTTAGTCTGCACAGTTAAGACAATTCCTCCCTCAGTGTGCTAGATTACACCTCAGCAGCATCTTGCGTGTTTCTAGCCTCTTGTGCCCACTAGAGGGCACACACCAGCACTTCCCTGGCTCCTGTCTACTTAGACACTGGAAGACCAGGGTTGTGAATGCTTGGCATTTTAAGTCAGCTGCCTATATTGGAAGGTCAGGAGCTCAGCTGCCATTTGGAAGTCTGGTTCTTAAACGTTGTGTGTCTAAGGGTGGGACACGCCTAGTGGAATGCTTGGAGTGTGGTGTTCCCTCACCAAATGGTGGTTTCCCTTCCTTAATTTGTCTTACGCCTCCATACTAAGCTTTCCACCCAAACAGTCCACAGCAGTCTGCATGTGCTGGCCAGTGTGTTGACCTTGGAAGGATCCCCACACGGGGAGGGGTGTACAGTGTCGTTTAAATTGTAAAAATCTCAAGCATGCATTCTCTTCCAGCCTAGCGGTTCCATCCCTCAGCCCCTTGACTAGAGAGACATTCACACATATGTGCAAGAGGCCCATGATCCCTGTCCAAATAGCAAAACCGTGGTCATTCATAAGGACTTGCCTGGGAAATGGGGTCTTTCCAGACTGGAGTACTAAGCTGCAATTTAATAAGCCAGTTGCAGGTAAGTGCTTAGAGTACATTCATATAAATAGACACACAAAGAACAGACCAAAATTCCCCAAAGTACCAACAGCATGGTCCTCTGAGGACCAGAGACACACTGCGCCATTCCCCTCAGGAGGGGACACAGGACAAGGACTCTTAGAGGACTCAGGTTGTCTTCCCACAGTATATATTCACATATTTTCAGGTAGCTGAAATTTTTAAATTAAAATAAGCAAAGACTTTCTCTGAAAACTTCTAGAGAACTCAGGGAGGTGTCTCAGGATTTGTAGCACTTTTAAGCATCCTCTAGTTCGTTTGCTCGATGACGTTTTGTGGTCCTTGGGTTTATCATTTTCTGCAAATTCATGTTTTGAAAATCTTCTAATTTAATGGATTGAGCTTTCCCCACTTCACTGTCATCTGTAAAGAAATTTGTTGCTTCTTTTCCTGCTCCTGAGCAGGCGAGTACCACCCTGTCCTGTGTCTTGGATGGGCAGAGCGGGGTGCTGGGCAGTCCACTTGTTGGGCTTGCCCTTACTCCTCGTGGCTTCCCAGCTCTCCTGCCTGGACTTGTCGGAAGCTTGTTTGAGGCCCCTGCCCAGAGTTCTGCTGCACGGTTGTGCTGTCCCAAGAGCTCTGTGCACGAGCCTGGACTTCCCCTTCTGCCCTCTTGCCAGCATGCAGAGGCCACGCATCACCAGCATGGTGCTGCACATCAGCGACACAGGGAGAGGGAAGTGGAGGGGGACGATGCTGCGAGCAGGGCTTAGTTTCTCCAGAGTGGCTTTCCTCAGCCTCAGCACCACCGGCATTTTGGTCTAGATGACTCTTTGTGGTGGGAGGGATGTTTAGCAGCGTCCTGGCCTCTGCCCACTAGAAGCCAGCAGCCGCTTCCAGCTCTTACCAAGTGTCCCTCTGGGAGCAAAGTAACCGCCAGCTGAGCACCACTGCTCTAGATAAACCGGTTCAAATTACCCACTGGAAATTTTCTTTGCCCTGCCTACCAACAAGAGGCCCAGTGGTCCCTTTAGAGCAAGGGGATTTTATCTCTTGGTGACATTCCCAGGTTCATTCCCTTCCCTCTCATACTTCTATGAGCTCCACAAGAAAACCAAAAAGTGGCACCCTTGGTAACTACCTGGACAAGGTACTGGCCATGGCTCCCTCCCCACAGGTCCCCCACAGGGAATGTGCCAGTGACTGGATTGCAGGGGCAGCAAAGGGCATTTTCGCTGTTCAGCCAGTGGCATTTTGTTTCTTTTTGTTTTGTTTTGTTTTGATTTGGTTTGGGTTTTTATTTTTTTAAGAGAGAAGGACAGAGAGAGAGAGAAAGAGAATCTTATTTAGTTTTTCATGTGGCTCTTGTTGCTCCAGCACTTTGTTGTGTACTTGATGCTGAGGTTCGAACCCATGTCCTTGCACATGCCAGGCCAGTGCTGAGCCACCACTGCAGCCCCAGCCAGTGGCATTTTTGAAGCATTTACTGGTTGTTTTCATTTTTACATTCATTGATTTTTTTTTTTCTCCCAACACCAGCATTTAAAAAATATAGAACTCAAAGAAGAAACTAAAATGGACTCTAGTGACCTCCTACTGACAGTAAGGAGGTGAGAGTGAGCAGGCCACCCAGTGTGTTTTGATCAGGGCCCTGAGCAGGCGGCCCCCTTCCTCCTGGCTCTCTCCTGATAGGGATGGACAGCGCTGTGGTGCTGTGGCCTCCCTCCCACACTGGTAGGCTTTTCTTACTTGTCGTCCCAGCAGCTCTGGAGCTGGCTGATGAGCTCCTTGGGCACCTCCTCCCTCTATGCCACAGCTTGCTCAGCACAGAGGGGACTCTTCCTGGAGGAGCTCTGGGCTGTGCTGCGAAACCACCACAGGGCCTAGCATACTGTGAGCTCCCAATTGAAGAGAATCTGGGAAATAGTAGCCATCTGGACTGTGCAGTGTCCTTGACATCTGGCTTTCTAGGCTTTGGGATTTTGGGGTTTTGTTTTGTTTTTTTTTTTTGGAAGTGGGTGCAGGGAGGACAGGGTCTTTCTAAATTGCTGAAGCTTGCCTGAGACTGCCGTCCTCCTGCCTCAGCCTGAGTTGCTAGGATATGAGCATGGACTACCGCACCCAGCGACCTTTCAGGCTTTTCTAAGTAGAGCATGTTTTACGCCATCTTTCTTATAGGATCTTGAAATTAGGTTGCTGACTTTCATCGTTGCCTGGTGTTTTGCTGAATTAATTTGCCATCACTTTCATTTGCTCAAGGTGCCACAATTGTTCTACAAACACTGTATTTGCATATGCTCCCATGAGCGCTAAAATAAACTGGTGGTTGGTGCCTGTGATCCCAGTGACTTGGGAGGCTGAGACAGGAGGATCGAAAGTTTGAGGGCAGCCTCAGCAACTGTCTCAAAATAAAAAGGATTGGGGGTATAGCTCAGTGGGGAACAGTTCAGTCCCCAGAACTGCAAAAAATTTTTTAAAAATTAGTGCCAAGGTGACCCCCATATGTTCATCTTTGCATGTGATCTATGCTTTCTTCAGCAATATTGATTCTTTTTATTTATTTATTTTATTAGAAGTATTTAGAGATACAGTTGAGGGGGAAACATTATCAAACCAACAGTAATCAATGTATATATATACTTTGTTATCTAGGGGTAATGCCAAAACATGGATGACCACCTTGGGCTTCACCTGTTGCAGTTTCCCCCAGAAGAACTCATGCGTTAAATGGGTATCTCATGGAGGAAAGACATCGGCTTCTGGGATGGTTCCCCCATATTCCCACTCTCCAGTCTCCTATGAGTTCTTCATACACCCTCTCCCCTCCCCATTCCCCTCCCTACGCCTCCAAGTATCCTAGGGAGCCATCCCCTTTATTTCGCTGAAAGTCATACAATTTGAAGTATTGTTGAGTTAGCCATCTACCCTACTGCTTCCCCATATATTCTAGCATCCACAGATGAGAGAAACCATTCAGACCTTGAGTCTCTGAGATTGGGATACTTCTCTAAGCATAATTCTTTCCATCTCCATCCATTTGATATCAAAAGCCATAATATCATCTTCTCTAATGGCCAAGTAGTATTCCATTGTATATATGCAACAAAGTTTTTGTATCCACTCGTCAAGTGAGGGGCATCTGGGTTGGTTCCATAATCTAGCTATAGTAAATTGAACTGCTATAAACATTGATGAAGCCACATCACTATAATACGCTGATTCTAACTCTTTTGGGAAAATACCCAGGAGTGGGATAGCTGGGTCGTAAGGTGGTTCCATCCTTAATTTTTTGAGGATTCTCCACACTGCTTTCCATAGTGGCTGAACCAGTTTGCAGTCCCACCAGCAGTGTGACAGTGTTCCTCTTTTCCCACAGCCCCTCCAGCAACTGTCGTTGTTTGTATTCTTCATTTTTGCCACTCTAACAGGAGTGAGGTGGTATCTCATTGAAGTTTTGATTTGCATTTCCCTTATAGCTAATGATGTAGAGCATTTTCTCATATATTTATGGGCTTTCTGGACTTCCCCTGGAGAGAAGTTCCTTTTGAGATCTTTAGCCCATTTATTGATTGGATTATGTGAGTTTGGAGTTTAGTTTCTTTAGTTCCCTGTAAATTCTGGATATTAGCTCTCTGTCCGAGGTGTAACAGGCAAAAGTTTTCTCCCGTTCTGTAGGTTCTCTCTTGATGCTCTTGACTAGATCTTTAGCTGTGCAGAAACTTTTCAGTTTAATTGCATCCCATTCATTTATTCTTGATTTTACAGCATGAGCCATAGGAGTTTTGTTAAGGAAGTAGCTGTCGACTCCTATATGCTGTAGTGTTGACCCTACTTCTTTTTCTAGTAAGTTTAAAGTTGTAGGCTTAATATCCAGGTCTTTGATCCATTTTGATTTAATGTTTGTGCAGGGCTAAAGATAAGGATCCAGCTTCAGATGTCTACATATGGCTGTCTAGTTTGTCCAACACCATTTGTTGAACAGGCTATCTTTCTTCCACACTATATTTTTGCCCCTTTTATCAAAGATCAAATAGTTAATAATATGAGGGTTTGTCTCAGGATCTTCTATTCGGTTCCACTGGTCTTCGGTTCTGTTTTGATACCAATACCATGGTGTTTTTGCTACTACAGCTCTGTAATATAATTTCAGGCCAGGGATTGAGATGCCCCCTATTTCTTCCTTTCTATAGAGTAATGTTTTGGCTAGTCTGGGTCTTCTGTTATTCCATATGAACTTGAGGATTGCTTTTTCTATATCTCTGAAGAATGCCATAGGTATCTTGATGGGGAAGCAATATTGATTCTTAAATAGACACATTCCCTAACCACACTCTTAAGAAATGATCTGAAGCAACATATTATCACAGAATTTCTGTTAGACCCTCCTATTTTGTGGCTAAGGGCTGGTAGCGGGGGGTACAGATTGAATTCTACCACTCGCCCCTCTCCCCAAAGATAAATGTCAGGCAGTCAGGGCTCTGGAAAAACGCCTGAGTTTCCCTGTGTGCCTGGAGACACCAGGCCCTCGAATACCGAGTTGTGTTTCAAGATGTCTGTATTTCACACTAAGAATTAGTATGCTTCCCCGTTTGTGTCAGCCTGCCAGCCAGCCTTGCCCAGGGACTCACTTGAATTAATTGAAGAGATTGTGCAATGCGGCTTCGTATTGACGGGACAGAGGCTGCCCTGGGGTTACAGTTGTGGGGGATTCTGCCCAGCCCAGCTCCTTCCTGGAGCCGGTCATAGAGAATGTGGTCGAGTTTCTTCCAGATTGGAGGTCAGACCCAGTCTCTGGCTAGCAAGGAAGGGGGCAAAAGATACTGTCCTGTTGGTTCTGTGGAGGAGCCATATCTCAGAGTTGCAGGGAAAGTGAACCACGGAGAAGCCTTTTAAATACCTTGCCTGTGATACCTTTTCTATGCATATAAGAGGTGTGTGTGTGCATACTTACGTACATACGTATACGTATATATAAAATTCCCCAGTGACGAAGTGGAGGTGGAGGCCTGGCCTGGCTTCTCTGTGGGTTGCACAGGCCGTAAGAGCCAGTAGCTATAGCTGCGCAAACCACGGCCCTTCCTCTTGCTGGGCTCCATGGCGGCCCTGTGAGGTGGCAGGGACGCCTCCCAGTAGACACCAAGGCGGCAGCACTGAGGCAGGATAGCTTCGGAAGCTTAGCCACTGGCAGGAACCAGCAGGCAAGGATGGTCCTGGCCTGGGCTTGAGCTGTTTGTTGGGTCACAGCTGAGGGATGTGGCACCGCTGTAGTTTGCCAGTCCCCAGGAGACTCCTCTGGGGTTATTGGCACCAAACATCTTGCTCAGAGAATAGAAAAATATTTCTGTTCTATTTTGGAGTCACCGGGGGGCCTGGGGCACCCCCCCCACTGCCACCCCCTGCCTTTTTCCTGTCGCTGCTTCCTGATTCCATGAACATCTGTGGCCTTTCCTTTTCACCCACCTCAAAAAAGTGCCACTTGCAAGGAGTGACAGAGTGCTCTTGAAACATTAATGAGAATGTCCATGTACCTCCTTGCCCACAGAAAACTTGGAGTATAATGTGGAGCCTCAAGAGATCTCGCACCCGGATGTGGGACGATACTTCTCAGAGTTCACGGGCACTCACTACATCCCAAACGCAGAGCTCGAAATCCGGTACCCAGAGGATCTGGAGTTCGTCTATGAAACGGTGCAGAATATTTACAGTGCAAAGAAAGAGAACATAGATGAGTAAAGTCTAGTAGAGGACATTGTGCCTTTGCTGCTGCTGCTATCTTCAAGAGAACGGGATTCCGGAAGGAGACGTCTCCACAGAGCCGTCTGGGCTCACCATCAGGAAAGCCACTGCACCAGTGAGCTAGGCGCCTCCTCCCGAGTTTAAAGACGTGTGCTCTCGCCAGCTGCAAAGACAATGTTGCTCTCCGCCTACACTAGTGAATTAACCTGAAAGGCACTGTGTTCAGTGGCATGGCTTGTATGCTTGTCCTGTGGTGACAGTTCGTGACATGCTGTCCTCATGAGGTCTCGCGGCCAACACCTGTTCTTTTCTCCACTTGCATTCTTTGGTCTGTCTGCTTGTCTCAGCATCTCACTTGCTGGACAGATGGGGTTTTCCATTCGCAATGATTTCTTTCTGATGTCTCTGTGGAGCGTGTGCAGTCTGAAGTCAGGATCGTCCATCTTTGGCCCTGAACTGCCTTGCGCATTCAGAGGTAAAGTCGTTTGCTGTCTTGACAGCATCTTGGAGATGGAGACATTAATGAGCAAATGGTAATTAAAATCATTAGAGTTTATTTTCTTGCTAATACATGAAACACAGTTTTCAAGTGTTCTTTTTTTTTTTTTAATTTAAACTGGGAGAATAAGAGTTTTCCCATCCATATTCTTCTCTTGGAATTATGCACATTTCTATAAATCATGAGTTTTCTATTTTATTACATAAATTTTTTGAGAAAATGCATAATAATGGCTTTCATGAATTTTTCCACATTTATCTTCTTTAAAAGTACTATTTTTTCTTTCTTTCTTTTTAATCTGCTCCAGTATCATGAGTGGGTCTTAAATCAGCAGTGAATTCTTTTTTTGTAGTCAGGCACTCAAATCTGATGTTGAAATATTTTCTCTTAGAAATTGTACTTTCTGGTCTCCAAAGACCAAAAAATGAGTTTTCACTTTTCTAATCAAAAAGAAAGAACTAATGAACCTTAATTTTTTTTTTTTTTTAAAGAGGGAGCGATTTAAATCCCCTGTCATTCCTTAGAGTCACTTCCAGACTCTTTTGAATGTGGTGGGGTAGAAAGAAGTAGATGTCTTTAATGTGAAGAGTGTTGACTGGTGGGAAGGGAGATGTGTGTGTGATTTGGCTTCTCAAGCCGCTGTGCCCTGAAGCACCAGGACAGAGCCTGTTCTCCAGTCGCTTGGGAGCGGCTGGCTCTGTGCAGACCCCATGGCTTCTTTTCCATGTTCCTAGTAACTGAGCTGCAGGGACCGAGAGTGCAGCTCTGGAGTCCCCCCACTCGCAGCCTGCCAGTTCTCGTAACTAACAGTAGCGCTAACTGCTGGAGTTAGGACTTGGTTTGCGCTCTGCATTTAAAACACACGGCCTATTTACCATAGCCAGGGAGGCTGTAGGTGCTGCGGCCTCTGTTCATTTGCATGCAGTATTCTCACCTCCTTGAATGACTGCTTCCTGTTTACCCTTCGGAAACCCTGGGATGCCCAAGGTTCTGGGAAGCCACCTGAGACCACTTAATAACAAGTGGAGGCTTTAGGCAGTTACTAGAAAGAGATGGGGATTGGCCCCGGTGGGCTCCTTCCACCTGAATTAGCTGTCGTCCAGTGTCAGTGTTCCTCATCAGTCAAACCCAAAGTCAGATGATTGGAACTTGCATTTGAAAATGTTACCACTCATGACACCTGTCCTGCCTGAGGTTGCGGGGATTTTACACTACTCTCATTTAAAGGTAAAAATTAGATAATACGGAATTAGCATTAATGAGATGCATTACTAAGAAACTGTGGAGCATGCTGAGAGTTATAATCGTTGGTTTTTTGGTTCGATTTCCTTTTTTCTTAGAGTAACATCAAAGCCAAGAAAGATGGTTTTACCTTTACTGACCCAATGTAAATATGTATCTAGACTGTTTTTAAATGTGTTTCTTCATGAATGCTTCATTTGGCTCCGGGAAGCCTGTGTCACCTGTGTAAGTCAGTATTTGGGCACTTTATATTTTTCTAAAAATGTGTTTTGGATCCTGTACTCTAATAAATCATAAGTTTCTTTTTAAAGATTTTTCCAAAAAGTTTTCTCCATTTTAAAAAGCCCTGTTATAAAAGTAGACCTTTCACTATGTTAAAATATTAAATATTTGGATATAGTAACTTCTTTTCTCTTCAGATGAATGCCAAGATTTTTTGTATAATGGTTAATAAATGGAACTTACCCAGAGAAACCGTGCAGATGGCCTGCCCAGTTTCGTTTCAGAACAAAAAGCCCAGCGGCAATGAAAGGAGGATCTTGTCTCTCTTCTAAGAATGAAATGTTTGCTCTGTGCACTCTCCTGTTGGTGAGGGTGCTTTGGTACTGTGATTTCCTTGCCAAACCATAGTGTACAAACCCTAGTTGTATCTCCTTGTCATGCAAAGATTGCACCTTTTGAGTGCCTGGAGGGGGCCAGGTGTGCAGCGCACCCAGAACATCCTTTAGAGCACGCATCCTGCCTCGTTGGGCCCCGTGAGGACAGAAGTCAGGGCTACGGAGTTTGCCACTTCCTGCGGTAGCGTTTCTCCAAGCCTCTAGCATGCTGCCGTGCCATGTGGTTTTCCCAGGAGAGCAGACCAGGGGTCGTGTCTTCCTAACTTGGGGCCCAGAAGCTTTACTTTCAGAGACGCTGGTGGCTGTGTCATGTCTGCTTGTACCGTGAGCCAACTTTGAGCCAGGCACTGGTCTGAGCTCTTTGTAGGCCTCCCCGCAACCCCGAGGCAGGGCAGCTGGCCAGCGTGCTGGTCTCTGTGGGCTGCACACCATCTCCGTTGCACATCCTCCATGTTTAAAATGTAAAAAACTTTTAGCTCAAGGGCTGTGCAGGCTGCAGGCTGCTGACCCTGCAGAGGTGTAGGTGGGCCTAGCTTAGCGCCCAGATGGGACGGCAGGTGGGTGCGTGGAGAGGAGCCAGTGAAACTCCTGCGCTCCAGCCCTGCATGGCCACCTGTGGACAACTCAGCGGCTCCCTCCAGTGCCTTGGGTGTGTGCGTGCGGTCTAGAATCCAGGCCCTCGCAGCAGCGTGAACATTTCAGTGCTGATACTTTCGAATCTGGAGGCTCAAGGACATTCCCTCCTTGAATAAAATGTGCATTTATAGAATAAGTGGGGCCACTTGGCCCTGGTTGTATCAGGGTGATGCCAGTTCTATAATATGCAGACCCCAAGGCACACTGTGGCTCAGACATGGTAGAACCTTCTTGCAGGGATAACACTGGGCGTGGGTGTGAGTGCAGGGCCGTGTCCGGAGGTTTCTAGGAGCCTGGGCTAGAGTGGCCCTTACTATACCTGCATTCCACACACCAGGCAGGACCTGTGGCCTTCATTCCAGTGAAGAGGATGGAAGGAAGGACACGTGGCCACAGCCCACAGTGCGGCTCACCCTGGTGTGCGCTTCGGGCAGCCAACATGAAGTTAGGCCAGCCTCCAGCTCGGTCCCCTCCTGCAGGATGCAGCGGGGTCCCTGCCAGGCTCCGCAGCAGGTGGCTATGGAAAGGGAGGGGAGGGTTCTGCACCCACCTCCACTGCAGACCTCAAGTTGGAGGCCTACACTCCAGCTCCAGAGGCCGGAAGTCCCTTCTTGGGGAACACACAGTGGGGGCCAACACCTTGTATGGGCTTCCCACCCAGATACCTCGGTCCTCTACGGGCTGTGCCTTGGGGACCAGCAACTGACGAACTAGCCAAGTCCCATTCAGAGGTGAAGTAGGGAGGGACACCTGCAGTCGAAGCTCCCATTAGGAAGGAGGAATGAGGCTCACAGGTCCCGGCCCAGCAGGGTGACATCCTGCAGACCTCTGGCCTGGCCTGGGAAGAATGCCCTCCGTCCTGAGCCCCACAGCCCCATCCTGCCCTCGCAGAGGGGGATCTTCCAGGCCACAAGAGAGGTGTTGGTGTGTCCTATGCAGGGGGCCAGTTGCCTAGCGAGTGTGGGAGCCCCTCCAGGACTTGGTCCTCTACTGTTACGGCAGCTTGAAATCCTGAGAGTGATGCTCTTAGTAACCTAGTAGGCCACTCAACCTACTTGTGCCAGTAATCGTGCCTGAAGTTGTCTTCCAGAACGTTCCAGTCTGCCTCATGGCCTCGTGCTGTTCTCTCCGCGCTCTGGCCTGTCAGTGGCTGCTGTATTAACCAAGGTGAGTCTGATTGTTTAACTGACCTTTGCTGTTAGTGATCTTCATCTTTTGTATGTTTGTTATTTTGGAGACAGGACCCAGTGGCCTCAAAGTCTCCAGCTCAAGCAATCCTCCTGCCTCAGCCTCCTGAGCAGCTGGGCTGCAGGAACCTGTGCAGTTTCCTCTTTCAGCATAGGAAGCGTGAGATTTCTGTCTGTTTTCTTACGTTGCAGTTGCCAAACCTGCACCATCCTGCCTGCCTGCCTTTCAGGTTATCGGCCATCTGGGCTAGTCAAGGGCCACGGCTGCACCTTCCAGGTTGTAGGTGACACTATACCAAATGTGACCCCCAAGCCCAGCTCTTCCACCTTTCTGCTGCTGCAGATGTCTCCCCCAGGCTGCGAGGCCAGCCTCGCCAGTAGGTTTATGTCTCAGTGGTGCTCGAGATAGCTTTCTTCAGGTTCACATAGTTCTGCTTCCAGTTTGTGCCAAAAACCAAGGGCGACGATGCAGAGTCAGGAGCCAAGGCCAGTTGTCTAGTGAACGCAGGAGAAGGCAGCCACGTGCTCCTTCTCCTGCACGTTCAAGTCGCGGGATTTGGGGGGCTCGAGAGTGAGGCCCAAGGTCTTCCTATCGCCCACACTCTGACTTCCCGAGGTTACTTGATGGTCTGTCCTGAGTCCTAGGATGACCTTCCCCATTGTGTCTGTCACTGTGCAGAGAGCCTGACACACAGGGTGGTGCCACCCCTGCTGTAGTGTTCCTCAGCCTGTTTCCTAGAAGCTCCAGAGCCTCCAGGGGAGGCTGAGGCAGGAGGATCACAAGTTCAAGGCCAACCTGGAGAGCCCTTGTCTCAAAATAAAACGGAGGGCTGGAGCGATGGCTCAGTGGTATGGAACTTAGCTGGCATGTGTGAGGACCGATGCATGGCATCGACGAACCCTAGCACCACATGCACAACTGAGTGTCGGAGCAACGAAAATCAAATGAAAAACTAAAAAATTAATTCTCTCTTTTCTCTCTCTCTCTCTCTCCTTCTCTCTCTTTAAAATAAATAAATAGAATATAAAAAAAGCCAGAAATGTAGAGCATCCCTGGGTTCAATTTCTGGTACTGAAAAAAAAATGCCTCTTTTAAAACACAAAATATTGTGCCGCTACCACCTTTGCCTAGTTCCAGGTTTTCATCCTCAAAACACTGGATCTGCTCAGCACTCCCCAGCCTGCCAAGCCCAGCCTGCTTTCTGTTACTCTGGGTCATATAAATAGAATCCGTCTGCAGCCTGCACCACCACCATGCAATGAGCGTTGTTTTCATGCCCACAGCCACACGGACGTGCCTCGTGGCCAAATACTACTTCCTTTACGTAGAGACCAAAGTCAGGTCATCCGTTTACCTGTTAGTGGACTTTTGGGGGTTTCCACCTTTCAGCCTTTGTGAATAGTGGTGCTTGGAACTCAGAATTACATTTTAACCCCCCAGATAAACTGTGTAACTACTTACCTGTTACGTGTGTGTCTTTGCTCTTTATACATTAATATTTCTTTTTTCTTTTCTTTTTTTTTGCTCTCCCCAAGAACAAATTTCTGGCCCCTGGGGGTGATGTTGCCTTACTGAGACTGTGACTTCCCCCAGATGGAGCCGGGAACAGCTGTGTCTGCCCCCTTCTTGCTTGTTGACACTGGTGTCTAGTCTGAGGATCTTTCTGTGTGTCAGAAAATTTAGTAAATACAGAAGTGTACTTCTGCCACGTGTCAGGGCTGAAATGTATGCTTTGAAGACTTTTTCAGATTCTATGTTGCCAAAATCTTCCTTGCTTAGTGTTTCTCATGACCCGCCCCAGATCTCCTGAAGTCTGTTTCCAGTAATTGAGAGCCTTTTGCTCTTATAAAAATGGGATAAGGAGTGGAGCGGTGGCTCTGCAGTTGGAGCGCTTGCCTGGCATGCACACAGACCCAGCTTCAAACCCCAGCACCACGTACACAGCTGAGTGTTGCAGGAACAAAAGCCAGATGGGAAACTAAATAAAATTGATTCTCTCTCTCATTCTCTCCCTCTCTCTCAAAAAAAAAAAAAAAAAAAGGGATAAAGATAAGCAGAGCTTCAAGACTCCCTGGGTAACTGCCACCTCCGTATGACATGATTTCCTAAATATTTTCACAGGTTGGTTAGAGATTCTGAAGGCCAAAGGGCGCTTTGATCACCAGCTGTCGGATTGATTTCTGAAATGCTGCCCATGGAATAATGAGGCCCATGAAGGTGAGGAGACCTTGATTTGGCCTTGGCGCTCAGAGCCTGGACCTGAGCCTGCCTCCAAATTGCCTGCTCCATAGGGGTTTCTGATAGTGTCATTGATCGTCTGGGACCGACCCTCCCAGGCACCTTCCTTGGCCCAGCTGTTCTCCTTCCACTGGCGCTTACTTGGAAGGAGCCAAGGAGGACGCGCTCTCGCTCTCCCTCTCCGTCTCGGCAGTCTGTTCTGAAGTTTGAGAAAACCCTCGCCCGAGCCTGCAAAGGCTTTTTACAGGGAGCTGCTTCTGCCAGTGCTACTTCTTCTTAGGCAGGGGCTGCCCAACTGTTCCTGCAAAGGGCCAGATAGTCTGGAGTTCCCGATTCCTGGGCTATATGGTTGCTGTTGCAATTGCTCGGCTCTGCGACTGTGGCAGGAAAGCAGCCCCAGACAGCACAGAAATGAGCGAGTGTGGCTGTGAGCTGGGGTGGCCCTTGGGCTGGAGGGTGCCCTAAAGGAACACCCAAACGCGGTTCTCAAAAAGCTGAGGGCTGGGGTAGAGCACATGCTTGGCGTGCACGGGGCCTGAGATCATCCCCAGCTCCAAAAGCAAACAAAAAGTTGAAAACTTGGTGAAATGGAAGCCCAGATTCCCAGGACACTGGACACTTGCCCTTGTTTCTTCATCTCCCTTCCAGCGTCTGTGCCCTTTTTCCTGGACCGTGTGAAGGCTTCTCAGGCAATCTGGAACTTCTCCCTAAATATTCCAGCTCGGATGTCCTGCGTCAGCACAATGCCAGCCCTGCCTACGGCGCTGAACAGTGATGCAGCTAAGTGCATCTAAAATACGAAGCCATTTTATTGTCAAATCCTAGACCACTTCAGCTCTGAGGGTGCACCCTTGTCCACAGGTTGGATCACAGAGGAAGTTGGGTGGGGTCAGAGCTTGCCCAAGGAAATGACAGTTACAAGGCACCCACACTGGGCTGAGGTGTGGCCATGGCACAGCGCTGGCCTAGCTCTTGGACCAGAACCAACCAGCCAAAAACCATGCTGGATCCCTTCGCCCAAGGCCAGCCTTGGTGTTGTCTAACGAATACTACAGCTGTTCCCATTGAACCTGGCTTCCGAAGTCTCTTACCCTGGGGAGGAAGTCCAGGAGGGACCTTTTTTTTTAAATACAGAGAAAAGGACAGTGAGAGAGAGAGAATCGATTTTTATTGAGTTTTTCCCGTGGCTTTTGTTGCTCTGATGCTTTGTTGCGGATGTGGGTGCTGGGGTTTGAACCCGCGCACTTGTGCATGCCGGGCAAGCGCTGTAACTGCCAAGCCACCGCTCCAGCCCAGGAGGGACCATTTCTCTAGGCCATTTGCTGTAGCAGAGCTCTGCCACCCAGGAAGGAACGGGGCACCCACCTTCTCCAGGCACCATGTCCTGCCATCTCAGACCCTGTGGGTGCTGGGTCCTGAACCCCACGTGGCCTCACAGGGCTGCACAGATCGGGGGAATCGCTGAGGCCACTTGTGAAGGCCCAGGCACCATCCTCTGCTCTCCTGATTTTTAAAATGAGTTCTGTGGCATGTTCACTGAGGGAAGCGATTGGGTCGCGGTACAGGAATGGCCCAGCTCAGGCCGGGAGCCCAGCGATGCATCTGGAATGCTGTTAAGCTCTCCGCTGCTGCTGCCTCCAGACCTGTGGGGCTTTGCTTTTCTGAGTGCTGGACGGTAGAAATATTCCCACGCCCAGTCACTATCCTAAGAAACTTGGAAGCGCCTGTCTGGAGTTCTCCTGTTTTGACTGCAGCGACTGTGGCTCCGCCAGGTCCTCAGCCTTCGGTGGCTGTGGCTGACACCTTCCGCTTTGCTCCTCCATGTTGGAATCCCGTGGGCCGTGTCTCTGCTGGCCAGGGTTGTGGCCACTGCCTTCAGGACACGAGCCTCACGGTGTGGACCCAGGCTCTTTCCAAGCCTGAGATGCTGGCTCAGACGCCAGGGTGGCGTGGAACAGAGGGGCCAGGTGTGAAGGGTGGCTGCTCAGACCGCACATGGCCCTGGGGCAGTCAGGTGGCACCTGTCATTCCACGGTGCCTTCTGCTGTGGGGCTGCTTGGCTGGGTTTCTTGCATACCTCAGTGGGAGTGGAAATGGGGGGCTCCTGAGGTCACCATTGCACCTGGATGTTCAGACCTGGACCTTCTGGCTCCAGAGCCACTGGCACGTAAGAGACAGGCAACACTTCCAGATGTTAGATGCAGTCACCTCACCTTCCTGTGACAGAACACTGCCAGAATGCACACACATTCACACTCCATCTGAGCTCACAGTCCTTGAGCCCCTGTTCTGTACTAGGGGTGCACAAGGCTCAGTTTACACACAGAAAAGCTCAGGCTCAGAGAGGTTGAGTAACTTGCCAAGATGGCACAGCTACTGAGAAGTGAAATCCCAGCCCAGTTCTCCAATCCCTAAATCCAAGTTGCTGTTTGCAGCTCCCCTGGGCCAGTTAGTTTCAACTCTGACTCCACGACATCTGTGGCTTCCAGTCATCTTGTGACACAGTTGGAGAAAATGCAATTTAGCTGAGTGAGTGAGTTCAGAACGGTGGACTCAGGGCCACCACACGGCCTTGACAAAGCCTTTATTCATGTGCCTTTCCAGGGATTGGAAGCTGCCAAGCAAGGGAGCTCAGAGGACAGCCTGTTGGTGTCCTGGTTCCTCATGCTGGCCACCTGGTTGTGTGTCTGAGGGGCTCCAC
This sequence comes from Aplodontia rufa, assembly GCA_004027875.1. Lineage (NCBI taxonomy): Eukaryota > Metazoa > Chordata > Mammalia > Rodentia > Aplodontiidae > Aplodontia > Aplodontia rufa. The sequence continues at coordinate 64,438 of PVKS010008152.1, forward strand.
CAAGAGCTGGGGTCCTCCTCTCAGAGCTCCCCCAACATTTCTCCTTAGCTGTTCACTGAAACCCTCTGAGCACCATCTGCCATTTGTTAGTGCTTGGAGTTTGCTTCTGCTTCCTGCCTGGCACCAGGAGTGCTGCTGAACGGAAGGGCTGGTTCTGGGGCATCCCCAGGTGAGCCAAGGTGAACACAGAAGGCCCCCACAGGGTTGCGCACAGGGCCATAGGGACAGTCAGATGGTTCCGGGCCGAGCGAGGGCAAAGGGAGCTGAACAGATGTTTCATCTCGTCCCGAGACCGCTCACTGTCAGTGCTTTCTGCGTGAGCCAACCCCATCTTGGGCTCAGCAAACCAGGGAACGGCGCCGTGGCCCTGCAAGCCCACCGAGCTGGCGTTTCACAGCCTGCCAAGGAAGACTGCTGAATGGGGACCCCCGAGGGGCAGGAGGGAGCCAGCGAGGTGGCCCAGGTGTCATGCCCACACCCCAGGCTCTGCAGTCCCCCAAGGAACCCAAGAGGGGTCACTTTCCATCTTCCTTCCCTGGGTGACTCAGAAGAAAGCAGAAGCTGCTGCCAGCTTGAGAGCGCATCTGTGGTTGCTGAGCTGCCCAGGTCGTCGGCTGCAGACCATGGGCCCACTGCTCCTCCAGGCCTTCAGAGCCCGGATTCCCTCCACCTCAGCTCTGCTCCCTCTGCTGGGGGGCGATTCCCCAAGGGGCTTAGAGTGGCCTTGGGGAGACCGGGCACAGGCCTCATGCTGGCTGCAGGTGCTCCGGAGGCATCTGCTGGGTTCCTGGGTGCAAGGTCAGCTCCTTCCCATCAGGCTGAATGAATGGTGCCCAGCTCTGGGCCCACCCCTGCCCTCGCCTCTCACAAGGCCTCTGCTTCCCCACAGCCACCTCCCTAGCCAAGGCTGCCATGGACACTTGCGAGGTCACCTCCTGCCACCTGATATTTCTCAAGTCCATATCTTCTTGAGTGAGTCCCTTGCCCTCGGGATGAAGTCCACACTCCAAAGCCCCGCTCAACACCTCCCACACCCCAACTCTGCTTCAGCCATCAGTCCCAGGCTCCCTGACCCCCTCCCTCGCTGCTAGGCAGAACCCCTACCTCCATCCTCACTACCCTGGGCTTGGCTCAGCCTCTGCCTGGCTTTCCTGGGAGCTGCCTGGCTCTGCTCCACACTTCCCAAACCTGCTCTCTGGCTGGGGTTGGCTTTTTGCTCTCTCACCATCCCAGGGTGGCATTGGGCCTCTGAATTTTTATTTCCTACCTGGGTTCCCCCAGACTCTGAGCCTTAAATGCAGGCACAGGGGATGCTAGGAGTATTTCCTGCATCTAGCAGTGTCTGGAATCTGCTAAACTCAATCAAAGACACCTCACTATGTTTCAAAAGAAACCATCCCTCCTTCCTCCTTATGAACACAGAATTTATTCTAGTTCCAGGAGGTGCACTAACTATGTATGGTTGAAGCCAAGGTGGTTACCAGTTTGCCAGCTATTGGCTTGGGAGACAGTGTGCCTCAGTCTGGCATGTGGTAAGTCTACAGAGAAAGGTTGGTAAGATTTTGCTCCCTAATGAACAAGAGAAACTTTCCATTCCTGCATCCTCTCTTCCTGATCTGAGTCCTATTAAGAGAGACTGTGATGCTTGGTGCTGCTGCAGCTATGTAGCAACCATGAGAGTAAGAGGTGAAGAACTATAGAAATGCCAACCCCAGAGCCCCAAATTTGCTGAGCTGCTGCACCAACTCTGGAAATGCCCACCTCCCACTTGTTGGTCAGACGGAATATACATCTGTAATGGTTTCATCAGGTATTCTTCGCTCCAAGTCTAACAAGTCCCAAATAGCATAAATGATGCCGTACTCTTAGATGTCAGGGCCCATTAGTACAAAGAACAGGGCACGTAGTGCATTTCCTCTCTCTGTGTCTCTCCAGCCTTGAACCCTGTTCACTTTCTAAAACGTGAAATCTCTTGAAGGAGATCAACTGTGGCAAAAACGCAGTTCCTGGGAAACCAGGGGTCTGAAGGGCGCAGCTGGAGGGGGACATCCGTCTCCTCATGTGGATCTTGGAGAAGCCCAGCTGTGTCCCCCTAGCACCAGAAACAACAACCAACTGAACAAAAGAGGCTCCGAAAGGGTGGGCTGAGGCACACCTCCCACAAGGTCCTCTCTGCAAACGGGTGGAGTGAGCGCCATGCCCACATTCTCACCAGGCACACTGCCTCCTCCCTGGGAGCATGAGCCGGTTGCTGTTTGCCTTTGGTTCTCTCCAGGGCCCTGGGTACGGTGCTGCTCCTGCGCCTTCCCATGGACGCCTGCAGCCTGTAAGTGTGCTGGGCGATCCCACCCTGCAGGGGGCACTGCGCCTGCGAGGCAGCACTCAGTGCTCCTGAAACATAGGTGATCTGTAAGCGAGCTGAACGATCCCCGTGGTCTCGGTCTCCGTGATCTCCGTCACAGTGGCCTCTGTGACCTTGGCCTCCGTGTCCGTGGCCTCGGTCTGCGTGGCCTCCTTCTCTGTGGTATCGGTCTCCGTGGCCTCCGTGTGTGTGGCATTGCGTGTCCGTGGCATCGGTCTCCGTGGCCTCCATGTCCGTGGCCTAGGTCTCTGCGTCCTCCGTGTCCGTGGCCTCGGTCTGTGTGTCCTCCGTGTCCGTGGCCTCGGTCTGTGTGGCTTTCATATCCATGGCCTCCATCTCCGTGGCCGTCGTGTCCGTGGCCTCCATCTCTGTGGTCTTGGTCTCCATGGCGTCGGTCTCCGTGGCCTCTGTGTCTGTGGCATTGGTCTCCGTGGCCTCTGTGTCTGTGGCATTGGTCTCTGTGGCCTCTGTGTCCGTGGCCTCGGTCTCCATGGTCTCTGTGTCCTTGGCATCAGTCTGCATGGCCTCCATGTCCGTGGCCTCCGTCTCCGTGGCCTCCATGTCCATGGCATCAGTCTGCGTGGCTTTCGTATCTGTGGCCTCCATCTCCGTGGCCTCCGTCTACATGGCCTCCGTGTCCATGGCCTTGGTCTGCTGGCATCTGTCTCCATGGCCTCCGTGTCCATGGCCTTGGTCTGCTGGCATCGGTCTCCGTGGCCTTGGTATACGTAGGTCTCTGTCTCCGTGGCCTATGTGTCTGCGGCATCTGTCTGCATGGCCTCTGTGTCCATGGCATCAGTCTCTGTGGCTTTGGTATAGGTAGGTCTCTGTCTCCGTGGCCTATGTGTCTGCGGCATCTGTCTGCATGGCCTCTGTGTCCGTGGCCTTGGTCTGCATGGCATCGGTCTCCGTGGCCTTGGTATACGTAGGTCTCTGTCTCCGTGGCCTCCGTGTCTGTAGCATCTGTCTGCATGGCCTCTGTGTCCGTGGCATCGGTCTCTGTGGCATCAGTCTCCGTGGCCTTGGTATACGTAGGTCTCTGTCTCCGTGGCCTATGTGTCTGCGGCATCTGTTTGCATGTCCTCTGTGTCTGTGGCATCGGTCTCCGTGGCCTCTGTGCCCGTGATCTCCGTGTCAGTGGTCTCGGTCTCCATGGGCTGGGTCTCCATGGCCTTGGTCTCCGTGGCCGTGATCTCAGTTGCCATGTCCTCGGTATCTGTGGTCTCCATGTCCGTGGGCTCCGTCTCTGTGGCCTCTGTGTCCATGGTCTCCGTCTCCGTGGCCGTGACCTCAGTCGCTGTGTCCTCGGTCTCTCTCCATTCACTTTGGGAACCCATCTTCCATGCTATGAGGAAGCCCAAATCAGCCCACACCCAGAGACTACCCAGGAAGGAGCCACACAGCCAAGCACTGCAGCCTTATCCAGGAGTCAGCATCGCCCTCTGAACATAAGAATAAATGGTTTGGGGGCTGGAGTGGTGTCTCAGTGGTTATGGCGCTTGCTTGGCAAGTGTGACGATGCAGATTCGAACTCCAGCACCATGTACACAACAGTGTCAGAGCAATGAAAGCCACATGAAAAACTAAAACTGATTTAAAAGAAGAATTAATTAATGGCTCACAATGGTCCCTCTGCAGCTGAGTCCCTGGGACTCCTGGAGACAGACAAGCCACCCGCTGTTCCAGGTCTTAATGACCCCCCTCCCCCGCCCGATTCTATGAGCATCTCAACGGCTGCCTTGCACCACTAGGTTCTGGGGTAATTGGTTATGAAGCCACGGTTACCTAAAATAAGTCTGAGCGGTAAAGATATTTGGAGACTCAAAGAAATTACAGAGATATTGGTCGGGGAGGCCTGCAATTTGTGTTTCTGTATAAACAAGGGATTTAAAGTCCATAGTCATCAACTAAGTGGTAAGATCAAAAGAGATCCCCTTGGAGGATTGTGATGGATAACAAGCCTGCATGGTAGGAGAGAAACTGAGGCCAGAAAGACCCAGGAGCTGGTCAAGCAGAGGCCCACCCACGCCCAGGAAAAAAGGCACTTGTGTGACAGAGGGTGGCAAGCACTCCCTGCTGGAGAGGAGGTCAGTAGGAACATGAACCTGCGGCACACACCGGAGCTTCAGCTACTCTAAGTGCCGGCTCAGCCACGCTCCTTCACGGGAGCTGCTATTGCTCCCATTTCCCAGATGGTAAAATTAGGGTGTGCGTTAGTCAACTTTGCATCACTGTGACCAAAATACCCTGGAGCGACTCAGAGGAGGCTCAAGGTTCCCAAGGATTGAATGCACTTCTGCCGGGTTCAACACAAAAATATGAAGGAAGGGTGTGGTGGAGGGGGAGGGCGAGGTGGAGGGCCTGGCAGAGAGGAAGGGCGTGGTCGAGTGTTTTTTGAGCACCTACTGTGCTGAGTGCAGGAAGACAGAAAGGCACTGGGGCTCTGGAACCCCACTGGACTTGCTTCCCACAGTGATGTCCCTATTCACTGTCCTCAAGGCCAGCACTGAGGTCACTCCCATGTTAGAAATGGGGGTTCCAGGGCACAGAAGTAGCTCACACTGCAGAGCTGATGACAGGGTGACCCCTGGCCGCTTTGGTGCTGGTACAGTGGTTCTCAAAGTGCGGTCCCCACCCACATCATCATCACCTGGAAACTTGTTGGAAATACAGATTCGTGGGCCCAGCTGAAGTCAGGAACTCAGGGTGGCAGCCCTCACTCCCCTTCCACAACCACCTGCTGCGGAGCCTGCCAGACGCCTTCGGGGCTTGTCTGCCTGCATCTGATTGGTTGTTCCTTCCGGGGTGGGCTGCCTGATCCTCTGTCCCCATCCGGCCACCTGCAATCGACCAAACACT
>PVKS010008153.1:0-69668 GCA_004027875.1 Aplodontia rufa
TACAAAGAGTCAGCAAATAAACTGCAGACATAAAGAAGAAACAGAGAGAGAGTTTAGAACGGAAATATAAAATAGTTTAAAGAATCCTCTAGGTTTTCTCAACAGCATGATGGAGATGAAGAGAACTTGAAGGTTAACTAACAGACATTACTCAGTTTGAACAATGGAAAAAGTGAACAATGCCCCAGGTATTTATAAGATAATAACCCAATAGTCAAGCGCTCATGTCAGAAGGAAAGGAGAAATAATATAGTGCAGGAAAAATATTGGAAGAAATAACAAAAGTTTCCAAAATTTGATAAAAGACATAAACTTACATATTCAAGAAACTTCATGAATCCCAAACAGGATAAATAAGGAAATCCGAGTCCAGATACATTATAATCAAGCTACTGAAGGCAAAAATATCTTTAAAGTAGCTCATGAAAAATAATGTATTATGTATAGAATTGCTGCAGATTTCTCATCAGAAACCAGGTCAGAAAGAGGTGGAACATTTACAAAATGCTGAAAGAAATAAACTGTCAATACAGAATTCTACATCCAGTAAAAATAACATTCAAGAATGCAGGTGAAATAGAGACATTCTTAGACAAAGCAATGCCAAGAGTTTGTTAACAACAGACTTGTTCTTAAAGAAATTCTAATGGGAGTTCTGCAGATGGAGGAGAAAACGTGCCAGAGGGAAACCTGAAAGAGGAGTAAAAATGGTAAATATCTAGGTAAATATATCAGCCAATTCTTAAGTTGTATACCATGAATGGCAACTGAAAGCAATAATCATAACATTGTCTGATACGTTTTCAATACATGTAGACATAAAATACATGATAACTACCTAAATGGTAGTAACGTTTCTTCATTCTATTTGACATGCTAGCATTAATAATATTTAGATCATGAAAAGCTAAGTATGTACACTATAAGACATTCAAAAGATCTATACAGAGATAAAAATCTATATAAAAACAATTTAAATGTAATTCTGAAATGTAAAAAATAACAAAGAAAGCAGGAAAGAGGAAATAGAAGAACAGAGAACAAATAATAAAGTAGGAGACCTAAATCCAAAGTACCAATAATTTTATTTAGTGTAAGCATGCCACTTAAAAAATAGAGGTTGAAAAAGGATAAAGAAGTGAGACTGAACATTATTCTGTTCTCAATGTTCTTGTGATATTAATTGTTAAGAATAAGATGACATAAAGCTGGAGTTGCTGTATTAATATCAAACAAATCAGACTTCATATCAAGGAAAATACCAGAAATGGAGGAATACTACATAATGACAAAGGAATTTCACCAAGAAGACATGATAATCTTAAATATATACTCATCTAACAACAAAGTTTTAAAATATATGAAACAAAAACTGATAGGACTAAAGGAGGGTTGGACAGATCTACATTATAGCTGGAGATTTTAGCATTCAGTAATTCAGAGAATAGGTAGAAAATCAGACATGTAGAGGAATTGAACAACACTATCAAGTAACATGATTTATTTGATGCTTATAGAACACTTCACCAAATGCCACAGAATAGACACTCATTTCAAGTGCCTGGAGAATATAGAATATTCTCTGAAATGGACTATATCCTAGATCTCACACACACACACACACACACACACACACACACTACACAAGCTGAAATTATATAGAGCTTTTCCTTTAACATAATGAAATTAAACTAGAAGCTAAAAACAGAAAGTAACTGGAAAATCTCCAAACGCTTGAAAATTAAGTAACATACTTCATAATAATTCTTCAAAAGAAGAAGTCTTGGGGGAAATTGGAAAGTATTTTGAACTCAGCAAAAATGAAAATACACCACACCAAAATGTGCAAGATAAAGGCAAAGTAGTCCTTCATAGGAAACCCATAGCATTAAATCCTTATATCAAACAAGAGAAAAACCTTAAATCACTATTCTAAGCTTCCACCTTAATAAGCTAGAGAAATAATGGAAAATTAAATCTAAGGCAAGTATATGGAAGGATATGAAAAAGATAAAAAATAAATTGATGAAATTTAAAATAATAACAATAGAGAGTAATCAGTGAAACCAAAAGCTAGTTCTTTTAAAAGATCTGTAAACCTCTAGTTTGACAAAGAAAATAAGAGTTATGACACAAATCAGGAGTCCAGACATTAATATGAATTAATATAGTTTTAATATATTAAAACTATAAGGGGATAATAAAAAAATTCTATGCTTATAATTTCAAATGGACCAATTCCTTGAAAGTCACAAACTACCACAAAGGCTCATTCAAGAAACAGATAATTTGAGCATTTCAATATCTAATTTTTCTTTTAAAGAAAGAGGGGACATTGAAAAAGAGAGAGAGAGAGAAAGAGAAAGAGAAAAGCAATATTTATTTAGTTTTTCACTTGACTTTCATTCCTTGGACACTTTGTTGTGCATGTGGTGCTGGGGTTTGAACTTGCGAACGCATGCATGCCAGGTAAGTGCCATAACTGCTGAGCCACTGCTCCAGCCCTCAATATAATATTTATTTTTAAAATTAAACTTGGTTAACATCTTCCCCCTCCAAAAATATAAAATAAAAGCAAGACCCATATGGTTTGATTGGTAAATTTCAACAACAGATATTTAGAAGGAACACCAATTCTTCACCAGATCATTCAGAAAACTGAAGAAGAGTGAACATTTCATAATTCATTTTATGAGGCCAGCATTAGTCTTAAACAAAATCAGACAAAGACAACATCAGAACACTACAGACCAATTATTCTGTAAACATAAACACAAAACCCTCAAAAAAGAATTTAAAAATTAAATCACTCAATATAATATAATGAAAGAATAAGATAAAATTACCATGCATGGTGATTTTGGGAATGCAATGTTGGTTTAATATCTGAAAATTAATAAATATAATTCACTGTATTAACAAGGTAAAGTGCAAAAACCACAGGATCATACCTATTGGTTCAAAAAGATACCTTTGACAAAATTTAACATCTATTCATGAGAAAACCTCCTAAAAAACTAGGAATAAAAGGAAGCATTCTTATTTTGAAAAAGGGCTTCTACAAAATGACTATGGATAACAGCATCTTTTTTTTTTTTTTTTAAGCAGAGCAGACAGATTTTATTTAAGAAAATAATAGACGGTGGAGCATAGGGAGCGGAGAAGACTCCTCCCAGAGTGGGAGAAGGGGACAGAGCCTGATGACAGCATCTTTAATGGTGAAAATAATATACTTTCTTTCTTGTATTGGGCACGAGTCACATGTGTCAACGCTCATTGCTCCTAATAACTTGCACTAGAAATTCTACCCAGTGCAATAAGACAAGAAAAATAAATACAAGTTGTAATGTTCTTGTTCACAGATGGTGTGTCTATCTACATAAAAAATCCCAAGTCATCTAGAGGAAAAAACTTCTAAAATGATTAACTGAATTTAGTATGATCACAGGATATAAGGTTAAAATAAAGAATCTCTCTATATTAGCAATTAAAAAAATTGGAAAATGAATTTAAAAATTACCATTTCCCGTAGCTCCAAATTCACCACTTAGGTTTAAGTGTAAAATAAATAAACAACCCCCCTAATGCAGTAATTGTATACTAAAAACTTTAAAATATGATTAAATAAGTTAAAGAGGACTTAAATTAGTAGGAAGACGCACCATGATTATGAATTGGAAGATTCAATATTGTCAAATTGTCGATTCTCTCCAAATTGATCAACAGATTTAATGCAATTCCTTAGAGAAATTTTGTAGGTATAGAATAAGCTGATTCTATGATTTATTTGGTAAATCACAAAAACTAGAATGACCAAACCAGTTTTGAAAAAAAAGTTGGGGAACTCCCACTATCTGATTTTAAGATGTATGAATAAAACTACAGTCATCACAACAGTGTGCTTTTGGCAAAAGGGTAGATAACGGAAATTAAGGGAGCAGATAAGAGTCAGGAAGCAGACCCACATGAATATGGCAAGTTGATTTTTTTTTTTTTACAAAAGTGCAGAGGTAATTAGATTGGAAAAAGAGCAAAAGAGCAGATCTTTCATCCCCCCCCCCCAAAGATGGAAAAGAAGCATAGGAAAAGATGTTTAGCATCATCAGCCATTAGGAGAAGGCCAATTAAAACCACAATGAGATATCATGTCTATTGGAAGAGAAATAGTATAATTTTAAAATAGTGGTAATAAAAATTGGAGTGGATCCCCTAAAAATTAAAGGGAGATGAGTACAAGAAAGGCACCAAAGGGTGGGAGACAGGAGTGGGGAAATGCTGAGGTGAGATATTGGCTAAATTATATTGTTATATGGTGTGCATGTATGAATATGTAACAGCAACTCCCGTTGAAATGTTCAACTCTAACGCACCAATAAAACTGTGGAAAAAATAAAAGAGTGGTAATATCATATGCTGAAAAGGATGTAGAGAAAGTGGATCTCATCTATTGCTGGTGGGGTTGTAAAACAGAACAGCTAATCTGGAAAAACATTTGGCCGTTTCTTATAAAACAAAGCGGGTACTTACCATACAACCCAACAATTACACTCCTGGGCATTTGACCCAGAGAAGAGAAAACGTGCATTCATACAAATTCCTGTACACAAATGTGTACAGCAGCTATATTCATAATTATCCCAAACTGGAAATGACCCAAATGTCCTTGAGCAAGTGAACAGATAAACGATCACTGGTACATCCGTATCAAGTACTTCTACACCCCAAGCGAGCTCTCAGGAACAGTGGGAGGATTAGAGTCTGCACAAGGGAATATTTTTTTTGGGAGACAGAGCTGTTCTATATCTTTGATTATGGTGGTGGTTCCATGAGTCTGTGCATGTGTGTTAAAAGCTGAACTACATGCCACAAAAATTCCATTGAATACTAATAAAATAAAATACTAAAATAAAATTACTAACAACATCCCTAAAATAATAAAAAAAAACCCAAATAGAATTAAAAGAAAACAAAATTTGGATATTACAGAAAGATACAAAAGAGAAAGTGAAAACCCTTTCAGATGTGATTTCTACATTTAAGAACCCAAAAGCCTACCAGATTTTTTTTAATATGCTTTCTCCATTTAAGGTTGTACATGTTGGTGAATATGTGCACGTCACCATTTTATTTATTTATTTTTATTTTTGATTCGCTAGCATTGCTTCGTCCTTTCTTCTTTGTTTTTATTGCTGTATTAGTCATACAGTAAGTTTTCTTTTACCTGGGGTCTGTCTCTGGACTTTCTGTTCTGTTTCTTTGGTCTTTTCGTTGTTCTCCATTTTAATCCTATTTCTCCTTTCTTTTTTTAATTGAGGAGTTGAGTTGTTGTACAATCGTAAATGTGTATAAAGTAACAACGTGGTATACATTTGATCCTAAACCACAGTTACCCCCACATCGCCCACACCCGTCTCTCTTCACGTGCCACCATTTCAAATGACCGCATGATAGTCTGTTTTATATGTGGCTTATAATCTATTCAAGCAGTCCCTTTTTGTTGGATATTTTGCTTTTCCCAAATGTTTGGCTGTTATGAACAATGATGTGATGAAGATTCTGACACAGGCATCTTTAACTTTTCAAAACGGTTCCTTTGAATAAATTTTTAAATATGGATAAAAGAGTATGGGGATTTTAAAGACTTTTGTTAGATATTGGCAGACTTTCCCATGAACTATTCCTTTGGTTTGCAATCCTACCAACAGTGCAAGAGAATGCCCATTTCACCTACTCCTGCTGTGGCTGTTTGCACAATTGGCCGCCATACTTTATCCTTCCTTGCAATGAGAGGTCTTTCGTTCCACCCTTTGAATCTGGGGCTGACTTCCTTTGGCCAATTCACATGTGGCAGAAGTGATGTTATACAAGTTCTGAGCTTATTCCTCAAGAGACTTTGCAGCTCTTGCTGTCATTCTTGGATCCCCACCACAACGGCCATTTGAATGTGCCAGGCTGTGTATGAGCGACCACATGGAGCAGAGGACAGCCTCTCAGTTGAGGCTGAGAACAGCCGGCCTCCAGCCAACCCACCAGCGGATGATTCACCGGGGAAGATCCACCAGGAGCCATGCTCAGCTGGGTATATCTCAGACAAGTAGACTGCCCAGCCAGCCTGCACACTTGAAGCTGGGACGCGCCAACTGCTCTCAGTAGCTGAGCTTTGTGCTGATGTACAATGCAAAAACACATGACTGACATTTGCTTTTATCAATTCTTTAAACTTTTATCAGTGAACAATGAAACCTAATTGTTTTACATACTTCTTTAATTTTTAGAGTAGTCTTCTTTTTCTATATTTGTCATTTAAATTCCTATTTTGTGAATTGACTATTTTCCTAATGGTTTATTATGACTTTTTCCTTGTTGATTTTGTTAGAGTTCCTTTTTTAATTAACACTTTGTCTGCTAAATGTGTTGCAGTTAGTTTTGGCAGAAGAACAAGGCTGATTATCTTGTTGTAGTTTTGTACTGCTAAAGAGGACAAGTCACAAAATGACTAAAAAAGATACCATGTAGTCTCCCCAGGCATTGTTTTAAAGGGATTAATTAGCATTAATTTTCTTTCTTTCTTCTTTCTTCCTTTTTCTTTTCTTTCCTTTTTTTTGGGAGGTGTAATGGAGATTGAACCCAGGGGTGTTTTTTAAATTTTGAGACAGGATCTCACTAAGTTGCTTAGGGCCTCACTGAGTTGCTGAGATGGCCCCAAACTTGTGATCCTCCTGCCTCAGCCTCCCAAGTTGCTGGGGTTGTAGGTGTGTGCCATCACACCTGGCACTAATATTCATTATTTTATCAAACAGAGAAAAAAATGCTGGATTGGAATAATCTCTATAAGTTTAGGGGAGCTGTGAAAGTAGGCAACTTGTTGGTATCAGGTTCAACAATAAACCTCTTCCCCAAACTTCTAGTAATGTCCAGGTACTTCCGTCCACTCCCAATTCAGCCATGTCTCTCCCTCCAAGAACGATTGAGCTGAAGAACACACTCGTCTGAAAGCCCCTCCAGGGCTGGTGTGCAGGTGCTCCGACACTGGGAGCAAGGTCCTGGCCCAGAAGCTCTGGCCATCACTTCCAATCCCTGCTCTCCTTCCTGCAGTTCTCCTTGTTGGACGGGGGTCCAACATGCTCCCCAGGCCCACTTCCCGACTCTGCTGCAAAGCTGCACAAATGCTTAACATCACCTCAGAGAAAATAGCAAAGCTCTCGGAGCCCTGCTGGGTGGGAATGTGAATCCTGCTTTCATTCACACCTGCCTGAGGCCACTTCTGGGAGGTTTCTCAGGCGCCAGGACCCACGGGTGGGCTGCGCCTGTCATCTCAAGGTGAGTAGCATTCACTAGACACCTTCAAGCTCCCTAAAGGCCTGAAATGGACAGGATTTGTGGGCTTTGACATTCTTGTATCACACAGAACTCTTTTAAGGAAAAAAAAGTTAACTCGATCAATCTAATTAAAGAGTCACCATTTGGAGTAAAAGTCACAGTCAGATCTAAGTGCAAATGGGTTCCAGTTCATTCCTCTTGACTGTTAGCCATCAGATCAGGACAGGAGGCCCTTCCTGGGACTGTAGGTGGCCTGGCTGGCTTCTCTCATGGCACCCTTTTCTGCTCTACCAGATGTCACCCACATAACGTTTCTGAAACTGCAACTTGGGCCATTTTAGTAAAAGCATATTAGAGATTATTTCCCATTAACCCCACGAGGTGACTCCCGGGCCATATTCCTAAATCCCGCCGGCTCGCCTTCCTTCCCTTGCCCTCTTAGAAGTGGAGACACACAGGAGCAAACACAAGTCCATCCGTGTGTGTGCTGCCGTGGGCCAGCCTCTTATCCAGTCAGGCTGCTTCTCCCACCTGACATCTTCTCTCCAGATCTCTTCAGGGTTTAATCAGGATTTGTGCAAAGGCCTAATTTGCTCAGAATACCTAATGCAGGGAGGGCAAACAGGTTTCGTGCTGTTCATTAACTCTGACTGATTGAAAGTGGCTGCCTGGAGCGTTGATGAATTAACGAAGACTGCCAGGCACGTGTGTGTGCATGAATGTGTGTGTGCATGCACACGCGTGGGTAGACATGAGTGAGTAGGAGCTGCCGAATTCCCAGTAGACACTTCCCATCACTGACCTCAGGGCTCGTTAACTGTTTCTATAACTGGCTGCCATGTTTACAACCTGGATTATTTACTTGAAAAATTTTTCCTGTAGTAGCTGAGAGTCAGGAGAACCTTAGTTAAAGCGTTTGCAATTGTAAAATCACCCTTAAACAGACCCTGGCTAGGTATTCAATAGGGGTGTGTTGTGGTCCTGCCAGGGGCTGCAGGCAGGAAGTGGTGAGCCATCACATCCTGGGAGTAAGCATGGTAGGTGGTGATAATGGACTGTCCAGTGTGGTGGAACATCAGCAGTGCGCCACCCTCGATGGAAACTGCCAGATGCAGCAGGAAGCCCCATTAGCTCTCTGGTTATGAGATGGCATCTAGGGTGCCGCAGTTCAGGGCTGAGCCATTGGGGCATCTGCTGGTGTGTGTAATGAAGGTGTCTCTTGCAGTCCCCACTGTTCCTGGCTTCCAATGGGTTCTTGAAAACACAAGATCATTCATGACACCTTCTGCAGGATGGAGCACCACAGGGAAGTCCCAGGTCTGGAAATAAGGCAATGTCCCCAAGTGTATGCGTAATCAAAGAAGGCTGCTCCCCGCATGCTCAAAGTGTTTGCATGGAGCTGAGAGCTGGTGACATGGAAGAAAAAAAGCCCCAAGAGGACAATGCCTCCATCAAAATAACCTTCTGGCCCTGAAGCCACAGGGCCTCCTAGAAATTACTCTCCTGTCATTCAACCCACATGCCCAGCACAGATCCATCTTCCAAAGATCCTCTGTGTGAGTTTTATCACCTGTTACATGAAATCGGTTATTGAATAAGCTGAGGGGAGGGGGAAGTGCTGAACCATTCTGAGCAGCCAGATCTGAATGACATCTTAGATTTCTTATTGGGAGTGGGATGGTGGTCCTGTGTCCAATTGATCACCAGATTGGTCCTTGCACTGTGGGGAGGACGTGGTGGGATGGCTCTGGGAATGTACAGACAAGGTTCAGCTCCTGGGTCTGGCATTGCTAACTTTGGACAAGTTATTTAAATGTCTGTGAATCTCAGTTTCCCCATCTGTAAAATGGGGTGATAACTCCACCCCCCCCCCGAATGTAGTTGTGGGGATTAAATGAGTTGGGCCATAAAAGTGGCTCAGCTTGATGTCTGGCACATGCTAAGTCACTGTTACTACTGTGACTGATAGTGCTTCTGGTACTCCAGAGAAGGCAGGTTAAGGAGTTCAAGGCTCATTGGACAAGGAGAAATGGAACATGTGGGATAATGATTCCCTGGTCACTGTTTCTAAAGTGATAGGGGCTGACACCAGCCTCAACAGAGCCAAATTTGAATTCCTAGTTTCTTCTTCAATCTGCCCCTCCTGCATCTCCTGTCCCTCCTCCCTTCCCCTTGTGTGCGTAGGTCCTAGTCCTTGGCTTGTTCCCAAGCATCTAACAGTATCTAATCGCACTAACACTCGGGTTAGAAGCCAGCACGCTGTGGGCTCCCAGGCACTGCAAGTCCTGCCCTAGGTCCTCTGACTCAGCTCCCCCCCCAACCCCCCACCCGCCCAGCCTCCCTCCCCTTCCAGCCCAGCCACCTGCTCCTGCGCATGCCAGGGGCCTTTGCACCCCTTGCTCCCTCTACTGAAAGCTCTTCCCCCCTGCTGCCCTCATGGTTTGCTCCCTCCTCTCCCTCCTGGCTCAAATGTCACCTTCTCTGTGAGGCCTTTCTCACCTACTCTATTTTAAATGATCCCTCATGGTAGGATGAATTAGCCTTTAAAGATATCCATGTCGGAATCTCTGGAACCTGTGAAAGTCACCTTCTGTGGCAAGGGCGACTTTGCAGATGTGATTAAATTCAGGCTCTTGGGGTAGAGAGATTATACTGGATATGGCTGGGCCCTAAATGAGACTACATATATCCTGATAAGAGGGAGACTTGGCTGCGCATAGGGAGAAAAGGCAAGGTGATACTGGAAGCAGAGACTGGAATAATGGCCTTGTCAAGGAATGCCTACCACCGTAGGAGCAGAAAGAGGTGAGGAAGGCTTCCTCCCCAGAGTCTCCAAAGGAACCAGCCCTGCTGACACTCTGACCTTAACCCACGACACCTGATTTTAGATTTCCAGTCTCCAAAAGTGTAAGAGGATAATTTTGAATTGTTGAAGCCATGCAGACTGTTCACTAGGTGCCATCAATGGCTGCTAGTCCACTCTTTCTAACAAGGTATCTTGCGAGCCAGGTGCAGTTAAATTCATTTCAGAGAAGCAGCAGGGCTGTGGTGTATCCTTATGGAGGACAGGGCAGGTGGCAGGTCTTGGTGGGCCCACTAACTGGGCTCTAGGGTCCATCCCGGGGCTGTATTTTCAGGAATTCTAGCCTAAAGGGATACTGATGCAGAATGCACGGACAGCTGGCCCTCTTGAGCCGGGGGCCCAGCGGACTGATCCTTCCTCACTTTCTGCCAGCTCCTTTCTGTGAAGATGCTGAGTCAGCACTCATTTCAGAGAACAACTTCCTGAGAGGACCAGAGTCCCCTCGGGGGTCTCCGGAGGCCTGCTTCTGGAGAGAGTGGGTGCCGCTGCCCTCTGGATGCAATCAGATCATTTCCGTGCAGGTTAGGACTTGAGTACCATGCCGGCAAACTCTTAAGGCTGAGCCTAGACCCTGAGACTCTAACCCTGGTGGGTGTGGGGGCCCTAACCTCCAGCCCTGGCCTCCTGTCTCCATCCTGTCATGTTCCCAGACCCAGGTAGCTGCAGAATCAGATGGCCCTACTGCTCCATCTTGGTGCAGCAAACTTGGCACTAGGTGGAAGGCTCTTGGCAGACTCCGTTTTAATAGAGGCCAAGGAACCACTGTGACTCAGGACAAGGAAGGGCTTGGACATGTCAGCCAGCAGGGGAAGAGCAATTTCCAGGGGAGCTACAGAAGCTGATCAGATTAACAGCTGAGAACTTTCTGAGGGGTAGAGGGTAAGGGATCAAAGTGCCTGCTCTGATTCTTGGCCATGTGATCTTGGATACATGACAGCCGTTCTAAGCCTCAGTTTACTCACCTGCAAAATGAAGACAGTGGGAGTACCTATCAAACAGAATTGCCGAGAGGCTTAATGTACATGAGAATAAACACATAACGGCTTGGCAGAGCGCTAGCCCATGGTCAGCACTCTATAACTGTCAGCTACAGTGATGGCAGTGGTGGTGGTGGTGATGATGATGGTGCTTGGTGGCACAAGGACTTCATTTTTTTGACATTAGATGAAGGGAAGACTCAGACCATGCAGCCCCTCGGTGCTTCCACTGGGAGAGGACAAGGGTGCCCCAACCTCCACAGAGGGAGGGAAGAGCTACTCCCCAGGGTCTGAGCTGCACACTCTGGTGCTGTCTCTGGCTGGGGCAGCAGAGCTGGGTGCACAGTTGCAGGAGAGGCCACAGCTAGTGAGCGAGTCACTTACCTTGGTTGTCGTAGGAAGTGATGACCTGGGGCTGCTGAGGGTGCTGCTTCTCTGCCAGGTTTCCTATTTAAGGAAGACAGAGAGGCCTGTAGTGACCACTGGGACCACAGTGGAATTTTCCCTGGGCACAGCAGGGAGCTGTCTGCCTCGGCAAGGAAGGGAGGCTTGGGGACTGAGCACATCTACAGGCCTGGCCCAATCACATGCACACCCCTGTGCATACCCCCATGGTGTGAACGCCACCCAGGAACCAGCACAGTGACACCTTAATATAGAGGTGAATGTCTGGGAACCTGGGAGCATATACTCCTGACCTCTCAGCAGGAGCCAGCGCAGGCTGGGCTCGCAGAAGCTCGCTGGAGATGCCTCTAAAAGTAATGGAGCCACAACACTCGACTGGTGTCACCAGGCACTTCCCACAGGGGAGGTTTGGACTCAGGACTTGAACACCACGTTTCCTGAACCTTAGCTTAGCTTCCCTTCTCCCTATGACGAGAACAAGGGAACAGCTGTCTCCAAGGCTGGAGTCAGGACAATGTGCAGCTTTAGTTTTAGAAACATCACAGGACACCCGCTGTATGCAGGTGAACTCTGCACACACGATTAGTTCTTTCCATTGAACACCAAGTTGTCCTCAGAGCCTGCTGCAGAAAGATGCCCTGTCCCTGCCACAGGCCCTCAAAGGGGCGTCCACAGGCTTCCCTGCTCCTCCTCAAGAAGCAGGACCTCTCCCTTATCCTTCCTTCATAGTGGCTGCTGTGGCTGTGCCTTGGTTTCCCTGAAGTTCTCCTTGAACCTCTGCTTCAGGGGGTGGAGGGAGTAGCTGGGAAGGGCCGGCAGGAGGTTCCACCACTACCATCCTATGTTGCCATCTTCTCCCTCTGGCTTCTGGCTGGCCTGCAGTGGGACTTCTACTGGGAGTGACCACTGAACTATTGCCTCAGCCTGGGAACTAGCATGCCTCTGGGGTGCTGAGCTGAATAGTTTCCATTCAGATGGCTCCTTTTCTGCAGCCAACCAAGCAGAAGCCAGTTGAGGTGGATGGGAGGGGCACTGAGCTGGGCTGGACCTGTGACTGCCTGGCAGGGCCTTGCCCTGGAGAAGCCTATGTACTCCATCCTTCTGTGAGCAAGCCCAGCCAGGCCCCTGAGCCCCTCAGGCCATGATTAGTTAGCTGAGGCCACACTGTGTGTGCCAATGCAGGGTGATGTAGCATGTAAGGTTGGAGCCCCAGGCCAGACCCAGGCAGGACAGGGAGGCTGCCTCCTGTGGGCACAGCTGGCTGCATCTCTGGGAGGAAACAGGATCTGGGAAGGGAATCCTCAAGGAGGGTGATTGGCTGGCAGGCTTCTGCGGGGTATTTATAGTCAGGGCTGTATGACTGGTTTCCCTCTAGCTGTAGGGCACCGGACACTGTGCTGCTAGGCAGACTTAGGCCAGGACAGAGGAAAGCAGCCAATCACAGCAGGGGAACCTGTTGCTGGGCAAGCTATGGGTGGCAGTGTGGCTCAGTGCCAACACCTGCTGCTTCTAAAAGTTTGGAGCTCTCCAGGCCCCCTTCCCAGCCCCTGCCAGCACCAAAGGCCAAGGAGTATAGGACAGCAACAGGGCGGAAATGTGCCCTTCTGGATCAATGCCATGTCCAGCCACATTTGTGCATAAGCCATTAGCTGCTTCCTTCTGAGATGAAAGTCATCCAGTTGCCATGGCTGGGTGACCTGCTGGTCACCATCTGGGTGACTTGGGCACCATCAAGGCAGGCATAAGAAAAGGAGAGCTTCAATACCTGTACCCCAGATCTTGGCATCAGAAAACACAGAAAGAAGCTATAATCCTAATTTCTGTATAAGTATAAACATAAACATACCATTTGCAAAATAAACGAAAATTTACTTTAAATTTCATGTATGGGTAGAGCGGTAGAACCATCATCTTCTCTGGATCCAAGACTCTGTAGAGTCTCTCTCTAGCCTTGCATTTACTCCAAACTCTCAAGGTGGTTTTTGCAAGAACTATTTTAATCATCCTCTTTCTGGACTAAGGCCCACTTCATGTGTTTTACAAGAGTCTTGTAATAGTCCTGAAATAGTCACTGAACTGTTTCGTATTTTCCACTAACCTTGCCCCAAATCAGAAACCTGGAAGATGGTAAAAATAGGGTGGATTCAAATATTCCAGTTCTTTCCTGAGAGTCCCTAAGATGAATGTCAGACAACCTGGGGTAAGGCAAGTGAGTGGTGCAGTAAACAGGGATGCTATGTCTCTGCACCCACCAGTGGTTTGCTTTGGCCACCCACCCACTCACATGCTGGCCTAGCATGCACGCCCTGCAGGCCACTTCTGTGGGCTGACAGATTTCTGGGAGTCTGGTTCTTATTATAATTCTCACTAGCCCGCAGCATCGTTTCACTGGCTATGGCGTCCTCTAGAGCTAAAGCTGGCGTGTCTACTGTCTGATGGTCCCTGTAGCTAAGTAAAGGAAGCCTCTGCCCCCATGCATGCCCATTAGCCAGGACACAGAGGGGTGGTCCCCCCTGGCAGGGGGTGAGGCATGCCCTAAGGATGACACTCACCCATGAGCTGAACAGGGGAAACAGGAAGGCTCTTCACTGCTATAATTTTGAGACTCTACTGTGGTGAATGTTATTGTGATTATGATCATTTTAATAGCCCTGTAGAATCAGGGGCTCTGGACTGCCTTGTTCACTGTTTCTTCTCCAACATTTAAAATTGTGCCTGACACAAAGCAAACACTAAAGGCAATTGTGGAGGGGGAATGGATGAATGAATTTACTTTTGAAACTTCATCCTTCCCTTTTGTCACTGTAAGAAGGATGGTAGAACATACTTATTTGGTATTATTCAGTTGTAGTCCCATTTGCCCATTTGTGAAGGGTCACGGGGGTGGGGGGTGGTGGCTCTTTCAGACTGGCGTTTGACCAGCCAGTCATCTGATTCCAGGGCTCACGTAGCTGAGGTCTGATGGAGCTCTCTAATGGGGCTCTGGGACTGCAGGTCTGATTCCTCCTAGAATTCTCACATGCCCATCACGTGTACTGCCCCTGATGTTTGTCCCTGACAGCCAGGAGTATGAATCTCTGAAGGGCAAAGAATAGGGGCCCACTAGAATTAGCCCATCCATAGCATTTACAGAGAGATGCTGGATCTGCAGGGAGGACCAGAGAGAAGAGGCTCTGGAAATTGACTTCTCCTTGTATGCTGGGTCCCAGGCAAGCAGGTCAGCAGGGAGCTATAAAGAGGACCCTTGACAGGTCCCTCCCCAGGTATCAATGGCCCAAGGTAGATCACCATCATCTATGTTCAGAATTTATTTTTCTAAAGATAGATAGCCTTTGTGAGATGAGCAGCCTTCCATGGGAACACACTCAAACCTTAGCACCCCAAGGGAGGCCAAGTCATCACTCAGCCACCAAACAAGTGGGTGCTCAAGTTCATGGCATTGCTCCCCAGCTACAGCCTCCAGGAGATCAGTGGCCCTGATGCCAGGGAAAACTTTCCAGGTTCATGGTGGCCCTAGAAGCCCGGCTGAGTCATAAGCATCCATTCTTTGCTCAGTGGTTAGATGTCTAGGGCCAGTCTTCAAATGAATGAAACCCAATGCTTCTAGTTAATTTTCAATGTAGTAGATGACAGAGATTGAAAAGAAAATAGAAAGAAAAAGAGAATTTACCATAAAGTTCATTTCCTTCTAATTTCTGCCATTTCCGAATTCCATTTCCAACACCTTGGAATCCTGTGAAATAACAAGAACTGGAATGAGTTTCTCTGTGGAGGGAGATTCAGGACAAGCACATGATGCACAGTTGCAGAGTTATTTGTGTTGAAGTGTGGCTGGTGGAAGTGGACTCTTTGGGAATCCAAGGGACGCTGCCCTTGAATGAGATGCATTTGAGGCAATGAATTAAAACATTTTAAAAAACGTTAAAATAAGACGTTCGCATTGGTGGTGGGGCTGGTTGCCAGGATAATCTAGGGAGAATTTTTGCAATGCAGAGGCCCATTTTTCTATTCTGACATCTCTACCGTGTAAACAGGAAAGCATTGTTTTTGAAGATATTTTGCTATCCATTTTGCCTGCCTATTTCTGTTTGTGGTGCATCCCCCGCTTGCAGAGTCCTGATGTGGGGTGACGGGGGTGGGCATGCCTATGTCTACAGGAATGGAAAGTGACAGTTGCTTGCTCTCCCAGCCTCCCTTGCAGCTAGAGCAGGGACCTGTGTGGCCTGGACTTGGTCAGTCAGATGCACCTGAGTTGGACTCTGGTGCTGGTGCAATGGGGAGGGGAAAGGGAGACTTTTCCTGACAGCCGCTGGAAGTGGTAGCTGCAAGGTCGAGCTCCTGGCACGGAACTGACATACGTTCTGGCAGAGAGAGCTGCTGCAATAAAAGTGAATTCTTGGCATGGAAGTTCCTGGTGGCTTCAGAGGCTCCCTTAGCAGACCTGCTCTGTAACACACTTCATGGCACTATTCCTGGAAGCTCAGCCTGGAGTCTCGTTCTCCAACCTTGCCACTCAGAAGCCCCCAATTCCTCCTTAATGCCCTTCATTTTGGAAAGCCCTCCAAGTACCACTTGGAACTCTCACTGATGTACTAATGGAATGGCATGCACGAGTCACATAGATTTCTGGGATAAAACCTAGACCTGAAGCTCTTCCAGATTTGGTGCTAGCAGTTACAGGTGACCTCCTTCACTGCTTCAGGAACCAGTTCTTGCCTCTCAAGTTCCGCTTTGTGAGTTCTTCTCTAAGGGAACAACTGGGAAGATGCTAGCGCTGGAGAGGAAGGGAGAGACAGTGTCCCTGGGGACGAGCCTATCCGCCCTGTCCTTGCCTTCTGTACTGCTAACTCCTTTCTGCCACAAGGCTGCACAGTGTCTGAAATGTGGTAGTAACTCTTTCCTGACTTGGGGCTCAGGGCCTTATTTGCAGAGGTGAGGAAGAGCCACTCCCCAGCAGGGGAACTGTCTTGCAGAGGGGACACCTGGAAATGGCAGGCATGTATAAGAGGCCTTGGACAAGCTGGTTTTGTTTGATGTTTTCCTCCCTTGGGTCTGTGTCCAAGGAGTGGGCCTGCAAACTGGCTTAGCCTGAACATGACCACCTAGCAGGCATTAGAGGGCTTTCCTTCTTCTCTATTTTAATGTAGACCTGTCTAATTGTGAATGGGTGACCAAATTCTCTCCACTGTCATAGCATCTTTGGGAAACCTCCATTAAGAAAATATTTGTAGAGATATATCAGCTCCTATCAAGGAGGGGTGCTGTTCCCCTGAGTTGTGGTCATGAGTGTGAAGAGCGTTGATCGGGGTCTTGGGGAGTCTGTGCGATATACCGGGTACCTACCTCTCGGGGAAGTTTTGGTGTCTGGTGCCTGGCATTTCCTGCTTCTCTGTGTTCTTTGCCTTCTCTGGTGTCAGAGACAGACTAGGAGGTGGGGACTTTTGGGGGCACCAGGGACTGCCTCACCCAGCACACAGTGAGGGAGATCTGGATTGCAGTGCATGTAGTAGGAGCAGTGTCTTTTTCTTTTCACGAAGCTGATGACCGCTGCTAATTTCCTACCTACATATACCCTGTGGGGCCGTTTACTTCCCTTTCTCTCAGCAGTGGCTCTGAGAACTAGACAACTGACTTGCTTAAACAACTCCTGGCCCCCGAATCCCTCCTAAGACTGGAGCACCTGTCAGCAGCTCAGTCCTCTGGGGTATATTTCTCTCCCTGATCTGCCTCCTCAAGACTTCCCAGCCTATGTGGCTGGTGGGGCCAAGCCATTTACAGGATTGTTGCTTTAGTGAGACAGGTGGACAATGGATGGTCAATATTCATGGGGGCTCTGGGGACAGAAAAGCCAGGGACAGAGCAGCAGCCAGCTCCAAGGAGCTCTAGAACTGAAGGGGAGTTGGAGGCAGAAGGCATTTCCTCATAAAAGCTGTCAAGCGGTGCACCGTCAGCCAGCCTCGGAGACCTTTAGGTTCCCAGCGGATCTCAGGGCCTTATTTAACCTCCATTGTTGATCATTTATTCTCTATTGGCCCTGTGTGTCTGGAGGGTTGAGGCCAGGGTCCTGCCTTCCACAATCGCTCTACAATCAGTCACTTTATTTTACTAGTTTTCACTTCCCCAGAAAGTCTGTAGGACAAATAAAATTGATGGATAAATTCAAAAGGAGAGAGCAGATTTCAAACCATCCCACCGACGCTAATTCTGTTTCTACCCCTTTCACGCCTTCTGTCTGTAGGAGGCTAGGAGAGAGGCTGAAGAAAGAGGAAACGGACGCTCTAAATTGTTCAAGGCTACCCAAGGCTATTCTGATGTCTCAGAATCTTACTCGTTACTTGGATCCTCCTGGGTCCCTTGTGCCCTACAGTGTGCTACACAGGGGAGCGGGCCTCTAATACACAGGAGTCAGCCTGAGGCTCCAGCCCCCTTTCTCTAGGGCATCTTCCAACACTGATCTGCACCCTTCCGGAGAGGCTGAGAGGAAACAGGCTTCCGGGGTGACGGAAGCGCCCACGGGCCCGCACTAGGAGTCAAACTGGGACAACCACGGGGCAGCCCGTTGCCACCAGACGCCAGTGCTGTGGCGCAGAGGCACAAGGCAGCCGTGGGGGAGAGGACAGGGATTGCTGACTTCTTTCGCGACACACGAGACGCCCCTAAGCGGACGAGCCCTGGGCGAGGAGGCCAAGGTGCCAGGGGGCATTACCTCCTCGGCGCTGCAGCAGCGCGCCCGGGTCCGCCTGCTGGTCCATGTGCGCGCCCTGCGCGGCGCGCCGCCTCTCCGAGTGCACGATCAGCAGCATGTCGATGGACACGGCGTTGTTGTCCTTCTTCAGCTCCATGGTGCCACCTCCCTCCGGGCCGGGGCGCCGCGGCTGCTCGCGAGGCTGCCTGCGCTGCAAATGGCCCCGTGCGCACCGCCGCCTGGCGCGGGAGAGGAGAGGGCGCGGGAGAGGGCGCTCCCCCGCCGCCAGAGCCGCTGGGCGCCGCGTTTCGCTGACTCTGCCAAACACGCCATTAGGACCCGCCCGGGAGGGCGCTACCCTAATGAAGCGGCTCTAAGTCACCTTTGAAAGGAAATCCCCGGGCCGAGTCCTGACCTGCGCCCAGGCCGCGGTCTGCAGAGGCGGTGTGTTCCAGAGCGTACCCCCTGGCGCCCCTGGCCGCTCATCCCCTGCGCTCGAAGCGCTGGCCCTGGGCTTCAGGACTGCTCTTCCCCTGGCTGGCCGCGGCCTCATCCACACGGTCTCTGGGGACTTGGGGTAGGGGTTCCCGCGAGGGACCTCTTGAGAAAACCCACTGGCCAATACAGAAATGGCACAGTGCCATCAACATTGAGAGTTGGTTCAAGGAAGGAAAGAAGACAGCAAGACGCTCCCGAGCGAATTGCAAGGTGTGCAGAGTTTCAGCCCCCGCCTCACTATGCTTTGGGTGGGCTTTTTGGAGGTTCTCGGTTCTCTCTGTTGGAAAGAGCTGGGAGGGGTGTTGAGGTCAGGACCTCCCCCCAGTTGTGGCCCATCCAGAGCTCCCAATGTGCCACTGGGCATCATGCTAACGTTCCTCTTTGGCCTGAAATGGAAGTCATAAAATTTCTATTCCTTCTAGAAGACTTCCTGTTCTGCGGGGAAAGAGGAGGGAGGGGGAGGAGGCCGGGGCGCAGGGTCTGACTGCTCTGTCCGGGAGCTGGACCTGAGAACCCTCTATTTTTAGCTGGGTCTGGCTTGCCCAGCCAACAGCAGCAGGGCACTTGGCTGCAGGTCTAAGGGGTGTTTACATGGGCATCTGCCTGCTAGCCTTTGGCACTACAGGCCCACTGGGTGGAGGACAGTTCCCTAGCTTGAGTTTCCACCAATAATAAAACTGCGCACATGGAGGCCTTTACTTTGGAGCCCCTTCCCATGTTGGAGTGTACTGACCAGGCCGCCCAGCATGGCCCCAGGAGTGCCCACCTTCTCCTTGGAACTGCCAGTGTCACACAGGCTGTGTTCCAGTACCAGCTCCACCACTTGCTGGCCATGTGATCTTGGGCCAGCCATTTCTCCTCCATTTTCTCACCCGTATCATTGGGGTAATAAAAATTCTCACAGGGCTGTTGTGGGAATGACATGCATGTAAGGTGCCTGGCACATAGTAAGTGGTCTCCAAATGTTAGCTGTCATTCTTGTCTCATTTTGAGGGTGAGGAAAGGGACAGGTGGAGTGATAAGCCAGGGACGGAGCTGGGGTGTGCACACAGCCACACCCTGATTCTGAAGTCATCTCCCAGTGCCAGTGGCTTGCAGTCTGATTTATAACTGCTGCTGCCCCTCCGGATTGCCCCTGCCTCCTCACCCAGGGACATCTCTCTTGGCTTTTGGTAAATGTTGAACTAGAGTCCCTGGAGATCCTAGCCCATAGATGGACAGCTGGAGGTGGGTGACCTGCAAGGCAGGTTTCGTCCTGCTAAATTGAGTCCTGTTTCCTGTTTACACATGTGTAGGTGCTCTTTCTCCCTCTCTCATGCACAAGCATGCCATGAATGTCCAGAAGGTCTGGCAAGCTGGGGAAATAGAGACTATGGATCATGCAAACTTCCTGGGTTCTTAGAGATTCTTGAGCTGGCATTTAGGTGCTGGAGTTCCCTCAGCTGACCTGGGACAGTACTGCCTCACTCCTTCATGGTGCAGGTTGCCCCAGGTGCAGAAATGATAGCAGCTCCTGTGCAACAAGACATCTTGTTGCTGGAGAGGGTTGAGTGGGGAGTGCAGGGAGGATAAAGTCCCCTTTCCGTATAGTTACATTCCCATCCTCATAACCTTATTCCCATGCTGGAAGGTGTCACTCTTAAAAATTCATCCTGATGCCCCCTCTCAGAGCTGCCTCTGGAGAAGTGCCAGCCAGACCTAGTAAGAAAGTTTGGGGACATCCTGCTTCTCCATTGTCTGAAATCTGAGACTTTGGAGTTGGGCTTGCTTCTCATCCTTGGCAATAGTGACATTTTGTGCCAAATAATTCTTTATTGTAGGGAGCTGTCCTGTGCATTGTAGGATATTTAGCAACATACCTACTAGGTGCCAGTAGCACCTACTTTCCAATCATGACAACCTAGACTGCCTCCAGACATGGACAAATGTTTTCCCAATTACAGTGAGAGCAAAAATTCCTGAAATAGGGACCAACTCGGCTGCTCTGGGAGGTGCTACTGTCCCTGAATCTTAGTGCTACTAGCACTCGGACACACTCCCTAGTGGCTCTCCCTCATGCTGCCACGCAACAGCCCAGCTTGTAGAACTACTCCCCACCGAAAGCAGGAGCATAAAGATGAGCGTATCTTGTCTCTCCTCTCCACTTCCTGGCTTTAGTTGACTTAGCTACATCCTTATTCCTGTGACCTATTCATGGATACCTGAGAGGGAGACACCATGCAGAAGGAGGGGCAGCTAAGGGCATTTGGATGTATCAGGAAAGGGGAAGTGAGCAGGAGAGAAGCCTGAGGTTACTGAGAGAGCATTCAACTGAGGTTCTACCCCATCTGCTCAAATCCAATCTCCAGCAGTTCCTACAGGACAAAGTCTAGACCCCCCAGCCCACAATTCACACCCTTGGCCCA
Source organism: Aplodontia rufa (assembly GCA_004027875.1). Taxonomy (NCBI): domain Eukaryota; kingdom Metazoa; phylum Chordata; class Mammalia; order Rodentia; family Aplodontiidae; genus Aplodontia; species Aplodontia rufa. Next base: position 21,154 of record PVKS010008153.1, read on the forward strand.
CATCCTTCTGTAGATCCATCTGTTCCTCCTTTCCTGCCATACCCACATATGCTGTGGACAAAGCCATCTCTTCTATGTATGTCCCAAACACACCTGGCTTTTCTGCCTCTAGGCTTTTCTGAATCCCCAAATCCCTCCATCCTGCCACCATCTTGAATAACACGGTTTTCAAGGATCTCTGTATTCTGATTTATTACCTTGACATGTCGGTCAATGACGGACTATGGAGATGGTGGTTCCATAAGATTATAACAGAGCTGGAGAATTCCTACCATCCAGTGACATCATGGCCATGGTGATGTCTTAGCCCAACACATTACTCATGTGTTTATGGTTGTACACAACCATGGCACCACCAGTAAGCGTAGCATATACAGTTAAGTATGATAGAAAATACTAGATAATAATAATAAACATCTACATTGTTGGTTTACATATTTAATACTTTTTATCATTACTTGAGAGTGCATTCTTTTTACTTATAAAACATTTACTAGGAACGGTATGCTGTATTATGTCACTGGAAGCTTCATACGTGTCCCATTTACTGATCTCTTGAGTGCACTAAGTTCTTTTGTGCTGGATTTAATCTCATTTTTTTGGTTCATCATGGCACTAGGAGCAATAGGCTATATGTATACCATACAGTCTAGGTGTGTAGTAGACTACATGTCATCTAGGTTTATGTAAGCTTGCTTGATAATGTTTGCAAAAAGAGGAAATCATCTAAAGATTCATTTCCCAGAATATGAGCCAGATGCATGACTGTTGCATGACCTGTCTGGCTGTCACCCACAGCTTAAAGCTTATGTCCCCTTTGCTCGAAGCTGGGCTTTGTCAGTGGCCTGAGTAGTTCTGGCCTTGCCTGAGCTGGCTTTGCTTGGAGACGAAGAGTGATCATTATGCGGAGCACTTGCTCCTGGCAGTGCAGACCCTGACCAGAGAGGGGTGTATCCTGATTCTCTTTTCCCTCAGAAGTAGGACTTCTTCAGGTGCCAACAGTTCTATCTCGTTTAGCTTTCTTGAATTCTCAAGAGGCAAGTTTCTCTCCTCCCTACAGACGTCATGAGCAAGCCAACGCAAGGAAGGCTTTTAGTGGGGAATTTGTAGACACGGCACACTTTTCTCCATGCATGCAGTGGGGACGGGGCAGCAGACATTGGGGTAACTTGGTGAAAAGCCACAGACCAAGTCCCCATTGCCTAATTCCCTCAGATCCCCTTGAGGTGGGTGATTGATTACACAGGGTACCAAGCACGGTGCAACCCATTTCTGTAGCCAATATAGACTTTCCATGGTCTCTTGACCAGCCTGGCTTAGTGGCTTCTACTTTTGGGTCTTTGTTGTTGCTATTATTTTTCCCTGGACCTCCCTGGCATGTGCAACTTAACCTTCTGTCATGGGTATAGAATGTCCCCCAAAGTCTCCTGTGCTGTGGGTTCTCCGGAGTGATTGGACCATGAGGACTCTGACCTCATGTGGGTTCATCCACTAATGGCTGAATGGACCTACTTGGAGGAAGCAGATCAGCAGGGCATGCCCTGGAAGGGTTTTTCTTTTCTCTGACCCTCTTTCCTCTCTCCTCTCTCTCTCTGATTCCCAGCCGTCATGTACTAAGAAGTTTTGCTCTGCTGTGCCCTTCCACCATGATGTTCTGCTCTATTTCTGACCCAGAGCAATGGAACCAGCTGATCATGGACAGAAACATCTAAATCTATGAGCCAAAATAAATATTTCCTCCTCTAAGTGGCTTTTCTCAGGCATCCGTCACAGCAACCCAAACTAATGCATGATTCTTTAAGGCAGCTCTTACCTCCAGCTTCAAGTCTTCCTGGTTACCTCTTGGAATTCCTGGGGCATGCAAATCTCTGTGGTGTCTCTTTTTAACCATCCAATAATTAACATCCACCTAATTTGGAAATCATGTCACTCTCCTCTGAGGCAGTTAAGCCAGGCAAAGGTGAACCTCCTGACACTGCCTCCTAGCAGAATGAGTGACACTGAACAACGTATCAATACTTTCTAAGCCTCAGGTTCCTCCATCTGTGAAATGGACAAGGGTCTTGCTGGGATTAGATGAGATGAAGTACTTAGCTATGGCTAGTTGTAGCCATGGTGCTTCCAGCGTTCCAGTTAGCCCCGTCTGTGTCCTGCTCTAGGAAAGGTCTGATGGATATGGATCCACAGCTCGGAAGGGAGAGAGAGAGAGGAAACCGTGGGTACCCTCAGTGCCTCAGAAGTAGTTCTTCAGGTGCCAACGGTTCTGTCTCATTTAGAGGGAAATTTCTCTCCTCCCTACAGACGTCACAGCAAGCCAAGGCAAGGAAGGTTTTTAGTGGGGAATTTGCAGACATGGCACATTCTTCTCCATGCTCACAGTGGAGATGGGGCAGCAGAGACTGGGGAGGAATTTGCCTTTCTTCCTGTGTCACTATTCTATGTCTCTGCTCTGGCAACTCAGAGAAACTCAGTGAGCCACAGAATCCATTCCTTGAAGAAGTGACATCAGATCTGTGCAGCTGCAGTCTTTCCAGCGGGGCTCCTGGCTCGGCACAGCTCTGCGTCCTCCCTGCCCCTACCGTACTCTTGAGCACTGTGTGTGCCTGGTGGGGTATCTATGCCTGGTCCACATTTAGCAGCTGGGAAAACGGATGCTTGGAAACCTAAGGTGGCCTACACAAGGTCTCACAGGTATCTTACAGGCAGCAGGGGACTTCTCAGCATTTGACACTCTACTGCATATGCTCCGAAGCTCCCGTGCTGACCAACCCCTCCGCTGTGACATCAGGCTGCTTAGTGCCCAGGCCAAGGGGAAGAGAGGCTGCTTGCAATCATTGTGAATGTACCTTGACTCAGGTTTCCACATTCTTTGTTGAGGCCTTTGAAAAGATTCTTTGAGCTCAAGCCTTGAATTGGACTTTTGGGGACAGATTTCCAGGCTCTGTGGCATCAGTGGGGGGATAGTAGTCACAGATTGGTGGCCAGGAGCACTCAGCAGTCTTCGGGAGTAGTGAAGTAGCCCTGCCAGGGATGGAAAGGGAGGCAGAGGGCCACCATTTTCATAGACACTGAAAGGAATTTAAGCCAGGCCTATAATCCCAGCAGCTCAGGAGGCTGAGGTAAGAGGATCCAAGTTCAAAGCCAGACCAGCAGCATAGCAAGGCTCTGGTGACTCAGTGGTAAAGTACCTCTGGGTTCAATCCTAGTATCCCTGCCCCCCCCAAATAAAAGAAAGGAAAAAGATGAAGAAGAGGAAGAAGTGGAAGAAGAAGAAGAAGAAGAAGAAGAAGAAGAAGAAGAAGAAGAAGAAGAAGAAGAAGAAGAAAAGAAAGAGAAAGAAAGAAAGAAAGAAGAAAGAAAGAAAGAAAGAAAGAAAGAAAGAAAGAAAGAAAGAAAGAAAGAAAGAAAGACTGTTCTGATGTGAGGATGTGAAAGTGCTGAGAGAGCTTTCTGCTTTTGCCTGCTTGGCAGTGAGGATGCTGCCCAGCACAGGCAAGCTTGTTCTTGAGCCCTACTATGTGCAGTGCCACAAGGCAAAATGAAAGAGTAAGCTCTGGGGAAGGACCCCTGTCCTACTAAAGAGGAGGGCCCAAGAAGGTTACTAGGTGAAGGTGACACATGAACACACAGGAGAGAGGCACTGAAGAAGGGTGTGGGGCTTCTGGGTATAAGCAGAGCCTGGGTAGAAAGGTTGGAAGGAATTGTATATGTTAAGAAGCAAATGCAGCGCAATCCGGCTGGTTCTGTACGGTGCAGGGAGAAAGGACCGGTGATGGGGTGCTGGGGAGCTGGAGAGAAGCCGGAGCTGGTCTGCAGTGGGCAGGGATTCTGCTGCCCATCTGAGGAGCAGCTCGGGCCATTGCCAGCAGTGAGGGGAGAGCAGAGAGCATTTTCCAGGATGAGGGTCCGGGTCTGATGTGGGCGTGGGAGTGGCCACTCTTCCTGAGCGTGGCTTTCTGGAGGAGCTGCGAGGCAAAGACGGTGGGGGTGTGAAAAGACAGCCACACACCTAACACACAGGCTCTGTGAGAAGAGCGGGATCTGGGAATGCAGGGCAGTGGACCAGATGCAGAGAGGACAGGCAGGTGCTGCACGGAGCAGGTAGGAGACACCACCTGGGTGCTACGACCTGGGGACCACTCTTGGTGAGCTGGGTCATGGAGTCCCATGGCACAGCCTTGGAACAAACTGCTCTGCCAAGCTCATGCTCACCGCCAGAAATTTAGCAAACACACCAACTGTGCAAATATAAACACAACCACCCCAAGCCTGTCATCTCATCTTCTAGAGATAATACCTTTTAAGTATTCTGTTATTTAGTATTTCCTTCCATGACCTCTACAATATATACATAAAATAAATAATATATATAATAAAAGAATAAAAATAAAATAAAAGAATAAGAATAAATTGAGAATAAGAACAAAATAAAAGAATATTGCATATATATATTCATATGTAAAATCTTTAAACACAAGAATAATTGGGGTCATACCATGTAATGTTTGGTATCATGATTTTTCCCCCATTCAAACACATGTTTACTAAAAACTTTTCAAAACCCAACTATTTTTCTATTTATTTTTGGTACCAAGGATTGAACTCAGGGGCACTCAACCTATGAGTTACATCCCCAACCTTTTTTTTTTTTTTTTAAAGAGAGAGGCAGAGAGAGAGAGAGAGAGAGAGATTCACTTTTATTTAGTTTTTCATTTGGCCATTTTTGCTCTGACACTTCATTGTGTACATGGTGCTGGGGTTTGAACTCATGTCCTCGCACTTGCCAGGCAAGTGCTGTAACTGCTGAGCCACCGCTCCAGCCCCATCCCCAGCCCTTTTTATATTTTATTTTGAGACAGAGTCTCACTAAGTTGCCTAGGGCCTTGCTTAGTTGCTGAGGCTGGCTTTGAATTTGCGATCCTTCTGCCTCAGCCTCCTGAGCTGCTGGGATTACAGACCTGTGTGGCACCATGCCCAACTCAAAACCTAATTTATTGATTTATTTTAAAGAGAGAGGGACAGTGAGAGAGAGAGAGAGAAAGAGAGAAGCAATTTTATTTAGTTTTTCATGGGGCTTTCGTTGCTCAGATACTTGGTTGTGTACGTGGTGCTGGGGTTCAAATCCGCGTCCTCGTGCATGCCAGGCAAGTGCTCCAACCGCTGAACCTCTGCTCCAGGTCCTCAAAACTCAATTTAAAAGGCTGCCTAATCGCCGATTACATTGATGTGCCATGATCCAATTTTCTTCTGTTTTTATTGTTGGCATTTCAGTTTGTTTCACTTTGTCCACCTTCACGAATAATGTGATGATGGACATTCATGTGCTTATATTTTTTACAATCTATCTGGTTATTTCCTTAGAACAGATTCCTGGAAGTGGAATTACTGAGTCAAAGGTTATGACTATTTTTAAGGCTCGAGATACATACAATGTCAAATTACTTTCCAGAAAGATTCTGCCTATTTCCAATCTCACAAGCTCTGTATGTCCACCTCCCCATACACCATCCCAAGCATCAAATGTCATCATTAGATAAATCTTTGCTGTTATGATGATTGATACATGGTATCACTTTTTTTCCTCTTTTTTTGTGGGGTACTGGGAATTTAACCTGGGGCAATTTACCCCTGAGCCACAACCCCAGGCCTTTTATTTTCTATTTTTATTTTGAGACAGGGTCTCATTAAGTGGCTTAAGGCCTCACCAGGTTGCTCAGGCTGTTCTTGAACTATCATCTCTGAGACTGAACACTTTTTTTTTTTTTTAAAGAGAGAGAGAGAGAGGGACAGTGAGAGAAAAAGAGAGAAACAATTTTTATTTAGTTTTTCCTGTTGCTTTCATGCTCTGAGACTTCTTGTACGTGGTGCTGGGGTTCGAACTCGCGTACTCACCCATGCTGGGCAAGCACTGTAACTGCTGAGCCACCGCTCCAGCCCCTGAACACTTTCAAAATATAAATTTACCTGTGCATCCGCGTGACTTTTTGTATTCATACCCTTAGTTCTTTTTTCCCATGTGCTAAATGTAATAGCACAAACATTTAAATGTTAGCTAGAAAAAAGATGAATTTTCCTCTCTACCTCAGATTTTTTTTTGTAGCTCGTAACAGTATTTGGTGAAGTCACCGCTGTACCTCTGACTCCTTTAAACCCTCTGAGGACCAGGTCATGTTCTGGCTCATTCCTGAATTTCCCTCCCCAAACTGTGCCTAAGCGTATTGCACACAGGAGGTGCTCAGTAAATGTCTGAATAAAATTGGACAGAATTAATGCTCCCAGCAAGCTGAGACTTCTCCCTTTAGCCTGGAGGCATAGCCGAGCCTTCCAGAGATTTGTAGCATTTGCTCCTCTGAGGTTTTCTTACAGACCTTCAGGGAGTGAAGGAGGAGGAGGTTGCATGAGGACAGTCGGCTCTAAAGGCACCTTCCTCTGCTGTTGGCAGGAACTTCCAGAACATGAATTTGGGGAGAGCTTGGTTTAGACATGGTGAGGCTCAGCCCTATGCAATCATCACCCCTTCCCCCACCCCAACCAGAAACCAAAGCTGGGACTCTTCTGTTCAAAGCACTTTCCATTCTGCACCTTTCAGGATCTCTCCCCCCATGTGCCCGTCAGCCGCTCCTTGTTTTAGTAACACCTTAACTGACTTTCCATATTTTTTGTCCGTAGCTTGTTAAAATCCCATCTTCTTGCATATGATCGTGTGTGAATGTGAGAAGCATTCCAATCCATGTTTCAAGTAGTTTGACTTCTGGAAGTCTTTATACTAGACCTATGGTATTCTTGGCCTTTTCCTGGGGATGGAGATGATGAAAATCAATTTGTCTCTCACCACCATTTCCAAACTATCTTGGGCAATGCCAAGAGAGGTATCCAGTGGCACATGAAGCCTGCGGAGGGATTACTTCTTCAGCCTTGCCAAGTTCGTATTACTGAGCTATTGACATGCCCCTCGCATCTTCCTCGATCCGCCTACCTCCCGGTGCAAACAAGACTTCCGCACACCTGGCTCGGGCCTCAGGGTCTGTTCTGGGTCAGAACTCTGCTTCTGTTCCAAATTCTGCAGTTTTATTTCCACGGACTCATTGGGTCTTCGAATAGGCCGAGGTGGGGCTGATGGATCCATGCCCATTTTATTGCCAGAGAAACAAAGGATCAGGAGATTGGTTTGCACTGTTCCCCAAGGGCTTCGGGACAGGCCAGCTCTCCCACCGAGCGTAACAGACCTGCCATTCTGTGTGCTTTAGTGAAAAAGGCCACAGGTGAGCGAACAGGAGTCCCCTGAGGAAGAACGCTGCCCTGTCCTGTGCGTAGAGGAGGGGCCCAGAAAAGGCTTTGGAGGATCTGAAGTAGTCTTTTGATCCTTACTACAGACCCCCTGGGGGCTGTCAGCAGGATACTGGTGCCATGTGCCCCATGACGGACAGGCCCAGTGCCCTGGATCCCATGGGGCAATAGGAAGCCAGATTCCAGTGTCAGTGCCGGCTCCAGCTTTGCTTCTAATAGGAGCTGCAGATATTTTTAGTCTCACGTGTGCAGGCGCAGGGCAAGGGGAGCTGGACGGGAACAGCTAATAAGCCATGGTCCTTATTAAGTCAGGGAGAATGAAATGAGGGGAGGAGAGGGAGCCCAGTGGAACTTTCCACAAGCTTCACTTTCCGAGAACTCTGTTTCCATAATTCAAAGAGAAAGATTGAGGTCAGGGTGATTCTGCACAGCCCCAGTCCCAGAAATCAAAAAGTGGGACATGTTCACCTCCTGCGGTGTGCACACCCCTCGCCACAGGCCCCTGCTCTGCCCTCCTGGGTGAGTCTGGGCAGGAGAGATGGGCAACTTTGGGGTTTTACTGACAAGGCTCTGAGGTGAGGGTAAGTTCTTAAAAGGACCGAATGAGAAGTTCACAGTCACAGGAGATAGTTGAGAGGTATCAACTATTATCCTGCATTCATGAGGAAATGAGGGTTCAGAGAGGCACAGGGACATGATAAAGTCACACAGCTGGGAAATGGCAGAGCTGGGGTCAAACCTAGGGTCCTAGATCAAGTCTTACCAGTGCTTTTCCCCAGTGACAGTCAGTGGTGTCTAAGATGCATTTCCCATTTTACTTAATCCCAAAACATTTTTTTTCTGTGCCAACTCTATCAGAGTCAACTGCTGGAATGGGGTGGTGAGGCTGCATCACTCCTGCTGTCAAGGAACTCTCTCTGTTGGTGAGGGCCCCGTGGAGGTGATGCCCTCCTGAACCTCTGTGTGTCCTTGCACAAGGGGACCCCAAAGCTTGGCTGGTGCAGTTCTCCTTCCCTACAGCATCTTCTGAGGGTGGGGCTTGGGGCAGGGCCAGAGCGGGCAAGGGTGCTCTTCACCCATTCTTGGACTCTGAGCGTTGTGATGTGTGCAGCTGGTGACAGGACCCATGAAGTAAGGACTTGGGCAAAACCAGAGTGAGGTGGCCCCCCAGTTCCACTGCTGATGGTCCTAGTGGTTTGGGTGCAGCAGGAGACAGAATGAGAAAGCTGATGTGGGGTGAAATCAAGACGGCCTTCTTGTCTTGGCCCCGGGCCAACCTCGGCATGTGCGCGTGGCCATCTGTTTTCCATCCACTGATCCACCCTCTCGGGCACATGAGCAGGGCACTTTCACATCACCCATCTCCCTTAGCTGTTCATTCACCACCCCGCCATCTCTGCTGAGCCGTCACCCCTCAACCTGTCTGCCAACCCCGTCCTTTAATCCCTTTCATCTAACCTGCTCCCATCTGCCCACTCACCCTCCACCCCACTCAATTACAACTGCTTTACTCCATCTGGAACTGGAAACCATGTTCTGGGCCTTGGGTCTGGTGGGACGCAGAGATGAATGAGCCTCTCTCTCATAATTGACCTAGAAATCAGTATGCGGAGTGACTTTGGGAGGAAACAATGGAATTGAAGAGGGTCATTAGAGGAGCCTCATTTGCTCGCGAAGAATCTGGTCCAGAGCGTCCCCAGGGTGCAGGCTCCAAAGTCTATTGGCTCATGTGATACCCGGTGAGGAGGCTGTGGGACATGCACAGCTGTTGGAGTCTGATGCCAGGTTGTACCTGTTTGGCATGGAGTTGGAGTATCCCTTGGTGGCTGCACTAGCTCCAGAATGTGGCTGGAAGATTCCTGGCCCTGAACTCTCTGGCCAGGATTTACCAAGTAATCTTCGGCCAGATCCATGGACATGCATCCAGCCAGTTCAGTGTCCAGCTTTGTTTTTTCTGAGCCACGATCTCCTCTTGGGGGAGGCAGTGGGGGTGAGAGGTCATCTTCTCCCGCACTCTGCTAAGTCTTCTCTTAGGCTTCCATGAGCACCAGGCCTGGGACCCTCTGGCACTCACTTTTCCCACCATATTGCTGGCACTTTCTGAATCCATATTTGATATTTGATTCTCATTGCTTTATACCACTAAACTGTCCTCTGACTATTCTAATGAGCGTCTAAGGACCATTAATTAACAACTGCTATCCCAAGGCAGGAGTACTCCCAAATGGTTAAGTAACAGCTCTAGTGACATCTTGGGGTGCAGGGCTGGTTGGGAGGAGGCAGACCTGCAATTTACCAGGCAAATGCCTTCCGGTGGCTGCAGATTTTGTTTCCAGGGGCACGGGGCAGAGGCCGGGACAGAGGAACCAGTGCTAACTACGGATTCCAGAATTACATAGCTTTCATCTACTCGAGCCCTACTACTTCCCCCACAAACTCGTGGGTTTTCAGTTGTCAGAAGCCAATCTATCTGTCTGTTGAAAAACCCTTTGGTTTGCCCTTGGTTCCCCCTGGAGAGCAGAGTTTGGGGACAAGAGTGCAAGTGTCCATGCATGGGTGCTAGGGTGTGTAGGGTTCCCCAGTGGCCAGGACAGGGGCGGAGGAAAGGGGAGAGTGGCTGCTCCAGGCCTGAGTTACCTCAGCCGTCCTTCCTCCCCAGCTTTCCCCTCGGCATGGCCAGGCCACCCACCTGCCAGCTCAGCTGTCCTCCTTGTTCACCACGTAATCCCTGCCAGGAAGAGAGGAGGGAAACATGAGCCAGGCCTGCTCCCACTGCATCCTGCCATCCTGTCCTCCCTCCAGCCAGAAGGGAGGGGAGGGCAGAGCGGGGACGGGGAAGGGTAGGGCTGGGAAAGAGCTCCCAGGCCCAGCTGTTTTGGGGCTGCCCGAGGTGCATGGACAGCACTAGACTCAGGCCTTCCCTTCGGAACCTGCACGCATGGGTGCCCTGGCCTTCTCAGCATCTGGACACCTGCTAGACTGATTCAGCCCAGCGGTTCTTTGCTTCTCTCTGTCCAGCAGGGCCCTGCTGGGCCTGCATGTCTAGATGTCTTTTCATCCTGCAAGACCATCTAAGAACTGGGAACATTCCCAGGAGAGTCAGCCTCCGCATGTAACCCAGCAGCCACAGCACCCATTTCCCAGGGTGGTAGGCAGAGTGTGCCCCCAGCGTACACCAACCTGCCCCAAACCTAGCGTACCACTACAGATGTGCAGCCACAGCTGCCACCGCCCTCTCAGGGCATCTCTGGCATGTGGCATGGGACAAGCAGCAGCCCTGTACACAAGCACCTCACTCTGGGATCCCAGGAGTGGGGACCTTCGATGGCAGGGATTGTCCCATATTTGTTTTTCTAGAACAGCCAACTTCCCAACGTGATAGGTGTTGCTTTAAGGCAGTTCTGTGTACATGCGTGTGGGCATCGCATGTGTGTAACTAAACCTAGTTTAGTTCAAACCCTGTTTGAACTTCAGGTCCCCATTGGCGCTGTGAGATGTGGGAAGAGTCTTTCACTTCTCTGCACCTTGGTTTCCTCACTTAGGAACAGGTGTGTTGATTCCTGCCCCATGCGGCCACTCTGCATGGACCTGTTCAGCTGCAGCACTCAGGATATAAGGGGAACCTCGATGTCACACTGCGGAGAGCTCCTCAGGCTGCCTTGGGGTCTGATCCAGGAAAGGGATCAGGGGAGTAGGATAGGCCATAGGGTGTGGGGAGCCCGGGCTTCTCATGGACACTGAGATGCTCTGCAGGGCTGGCTCTCGGATTGGTTGCATGAGGCCACTCTGGCCCTCTCCTGCAGGTCCAGGAAAAATGAGGCTGGGGTTTTAGGACACATTTGCCATCCTGGCTTCTTCTCCTCCTCTCTGGCATGGGAGGGGTTGGGCCCAGGGCATCTCAATTGCCATGACCACCACGACTCTCACCAAGAGGCTGGGGCTGGCCTGGTGTCTGGGGATGACCCCTGCATCCTGGTGTTGTCCCTGCCCCTGGCAGAGCCTCCTGGGCGCAAGGTTGTCCTGAGCTCCAACTCCTGGGCTGGGCTGCTGGCCCCTGGAGCTGCTGTTGCGCAAGCAAGGCAGGGTGCTGGCCTCTCCCAGGGTTCCCCGGGGCAGGCTGGGCCCAAGGCTGGCCAGGCCCTGAATCACAGTGGTGACAGTGCCCTGTTTGTAGCAGGACAGTTTGCACTCCCCAGGTGGTCTCTGAAAAGCTGCCACTGAGGGAGGAGCTCTGTGATGACATGGGCTTCTGGCCAATGCCTAACAGCCATCTGTTCCCTGCCAGCCCGAAGGCCTCCAGGAAGGGAAGAGACAGGGAGACAGGAGGAAGAGAAGCAGGGGCCCTAGATGGTAGAGAGATAAGCAGAGAGAAACAGAGAAATGGAGAGAGAAAGGTGGAGAGACACACAGGACCCTACTATAGGGGTGAAGAATTGAGAACCAGAGATGGCAAGTAACAAGCCCAAGGCTGCACGGCAAGTAGATGGCAGAGTCAGGACCAGAAGCCAGGTCTCTCTTACCTTAAAGCCCATGCTCATTTCCAGCATCTCCTATGTCTATTAAGGACTCCATGCCTCTCAGGCTAAGAGCTGGAATTCTTAACTGTCTTGCAACGTCCTCCCTTCTCCCCAGGAAATTGGTATCCTGGCCTGCCACTCCCAGTTCCACAGTTTTTTCTCATTCCTTACCATCCTGTCTTTCCCCACTGCAATCCCTCTTCCCAAATGCAGGCTTCATGCCTCTTGCCCAAGCGGAGTAATCATCTTCCAGCTCATTTTATCCCCTAAAGTTGTTACAGAAAACACAGGAACTGAGAGGACTTAAGGAGCTGTCTTTCCAGGACTCCAGAAAGCAAAGCCCCAGGCCAATTCACACACTGCAGCTTTAAGAGAGGACTGCAGAAAGCCTGAGGGGACAGTGGCTATGGCAGTGGGGGGAGGTGCAGTGCTGAATTCCTCACAGTTTCCAGAAACAAAGCCCAGTATGTGTGCTGGTGTGTGTGAGGAATTTACCTGCCTGCCCCTCATCCCTCTCTAGTGAGAGTCCACTCCCCCAGGTATTAACAGCCCTGAGCTTCCAGGCAGTTACCTGGCCCCTCCTGGGCAGCACCTCGCCCTGGACTGGGAGTTGGGGCTCTTGCAACCCAGAGGTGGCTGGTGGTGCTGGGGGAGGGGGTGAGAGGCCAGAGGCTGGGCTCTCCTCTGGGCAGGCAACTGAGGCCCAGGGGACAGACAGCCAAGCAGCTCTGCTGAAGCTCTTAGACAGGGTCTGGTATGGGAGGGTTTTTTTTTATTGGTAAGATGATACAGAATAAATTAGGCAATAAAATATAAATCAATGTGGTCAAGGTCAAATTGCATTTAGAAATACGCAGACATGGGGGGAACAGTGTGGTGGAGTGCGCAAGCTGCACCTAGCAGAGAGCGCACCTCGGTGGCGATTTTATCCGTATCCCGGATGAGCCCCCATCTGAGGCCCGTTTGGTAGAAGTGGGGTTCATGTCCCTCGGAGACGAAGAATGAAACCAAGGGACACTGAGGCAACCGTAGTAGACAAACTCTATTTTAAGAAAATCATAGAAAGCTAAGCATAGGGAAAAAAGCAGACTTCCCCCAGAGTGGAGAAGGGGACAGAGCCAAAGAGGGTGTCAGATTTGTCCTTTTTATAGGACATTCTCCCTTCCATTGGTCATCCTCTCCCTTCCCCCAAACCTAGGACATGGGCTCAGGAAATTCTGATTGGGTCCAGCCTTGGGTTTGCACCTCAGCCACCAACAGAAAGAATGTGGCACCTTGCTTAGCAGAAGGGAGTGTCTGCATCTGGAACCATCTTGGCAGACTCTTCTCACTAGCATTGGGGGATGTCAAATTGATCTTAAAAGGAAAAGAACTGTTTTTCTCTTGATTGACTCGAGCATTCTAAATACTCTGACTGCCTGACCTTTCCCCCTGTCTCAAGTGGAACACACCAGTCTGTCTCATGCTCTTGGTGTTTTGCAGACACCTTCTGGGAGGAACTCTTGCTCAAACTCGGTGGCCAGCATCCTTCATGCTCCAACCTGCAACAGGACTTCCAAAAGCCACTGCATAGGCAACCCTGTGTGGTTAGGGGATGGAGGAAGCTGTGAGCCCATGGCCATGGGAACTTCCTGTCTGCCAAGCTGACTACTTCAGCCCTAGCAGGAAGCTGAGGATTGAGGCTGTTGAGATGGGAGCTGTCCAGGAGGAGAGCTGCCCGCTGTCCTCTGTCCCCAGGAACTGAGCTGAAAGAAGAGGAAGCCTTGTGAGTTCATTGGGTCCTCCACCATCCAGAAAAGCCCAGGACAGGTCACAGAGCTGCTTGTGGCAAAGCAGACACTCAGCATCTTTTAATCGCTTCCCCTCAGGGTGGAGTTCAGCTCAGCAATAAAACTGTAGCTGCTGCTTCTTCTAACTGAACCCAGTTGCTCCTCAGGTAGGTACCACACAATTTGCCTCTTTCCACACAGTGCAGACAATCTCCAATTTTCCCTTGGCGTGGTTTCTTCTTAGTAAAGCACATGGTCTTACCATAGTTCTATCAAGAGGCCACCATCACCTCCACCTCCACCACCTCCATCAACTCCATCATCTCCACCTTGATGGCCCTGACACTTGTGGTCTAGATAATCCACATGCCTGGCAGTGTAGTAACAGCTGGGGGCTCTGGGTCCCAGATAGCTCTTCAACTGGTTTGCAGGGTGTGGCTGCCCTGGGCTGTTGGCAAATGCTGCGTGTTCTGATGGATCAACTCTTGGGTGATACGGATCATTAAATATTTTACAGGACACCAATGCTCCCTCAGGCTAACTGTGACTCAATCCATGTTGGTTATTGATGAGGCTGATGATGACTTCAAGAAGGATAAAACTCATTAGTCATTGTTCCATGGTTTCTGGAGCGTTAAGTTGCTTGGATAATTAGATAAAAAAATCTTAAGTAAAAATAATGCCCAGGCATGTTGAAAAGATGGGAGATGGGGTCTGGCAAATGATTTCTTTGAGCACATGAAAAGGTTTTTAATTATCCTGAGCTAGATAATTGCTATAGACTGAATGTTTATGTTCCATCAAAACTGATGTGTTGAAATGCTAATCCCCAGTGTGAGAGTCATAGGAGGTGGGGCCTGGGGAGGTGATTAGATCACAAAGGCCGATCTTCATGGGTGGGATTAGTGCAGCCCAGAGAGATCTGCTACAGGAGCACACAGCAAGAAGTCAGCAGTCTGCAGGCTGGAAGGGGGCCTTCACAGAACCCTGACCTTGGGCTTTCAGCCTCCAGAACTGTGGGCAGTAAATTTGTGCCACCCACAGTGGCAACACCTATTCCAGAAACCTGGGAGGCCAAGGCAAGAGGATTGCAAGTTTGAAGCCAGCCTCAGCAACTTAGTGAGGCCCTAAGCAACTTAGTGAGATCCTGTCTCAAAAGGGTTGAGGATGTAGCTCAGTGGTTAAGCACTCCTGGGTTCAATCCCTGATCCTTTCCACTCACCCCCTCCAAAAAAAAAGGTGATTTCTGGTGCTGTTTATAAGCCACCCAGTCTATGATAACTTGTTATTGCAACCCAAACTAAGACAACCCAAATCAAATCTGATTTTTTTTACCTTCTCTGAGCTATTTTCACATTTTTGCAAGTTGTCTACTTCTTCCAAAGCCACATAAAAAAAAAAAGCCTCTGTAAATAAAATTCAAATTTGGGTAAAAAATCATTTACTAACTGTGGGGTGTCTGGTTTGACATTAGCACTTGAGGAAGGGCTCTGGGGGAATCTCAGAAGGCTGCAAGCTGAGCCTAAAGTGTGAAGGGGGCAGAACGAGGATCAATGAGGAGGAGCGAGGTGGCATTGATCATTGAAAGGAAGTTCTTCGTAGTCTCAGCCATGGAACCAGAGACAGGGCTGTCAGGGACAGTGGTGAACTGTCACCTACCACCTCGGTAGTACAGTGGTGTCGGACTCCATGGCTTGCTGTGGGTAAACAGGCTGCTCATATCTGACTGGTGGATGTATCAAATGCTATCATAAATCCAGAGAGCAACTGGGCAACATGTAAGAATTAAAGCGTGAATGCTCCATGGCCCAGTTCAGATCACGTTCGAGGCCGTTTATTAAAGTGGAGTCTGTAAGACTTAAAAGCTGCGCCATGGGGGCTGGAGCAGTGGTTCAGTGGTTACAGCACCTGCTTGGCATGTGCGAGGACATGGGTTCGAACCCCAGCATCACGTACACAATGAAGTCTCAGAGCAACGAAGGCCACATGAAAAACGAAATAATATTGATTCTCTCTTTCTCTCTCTCTCTCACTGAGAGAGAGGGCGGGAGCAGTGGCTTGGTGGTTACAGCGCTTGCCCAGCATGCGCAAGTACACAAGTTCAAACCCCAGCACCCACGTCACAACTGAGCGTAGGAGCAACAAAAGTCATGTGAAAAACTTAATAAAATTTTTTTCTTTTTTTTTTTAATTCAATAGACATGGTCTTACAATTAGGAGGGGTTCATCATCAAACAATCAAGAACAGCAGTGTAATGGCAGAACAAGCCAATACTGGTGCCAGACCATGGTTTCCCCCCTTTGGGTTCCCCATGGTTCCATGTTTCACTTTAGTTAAGCCCCTCAGTTAATTGGACTTCTCGTGGAAGTCAGAGGTTAATAAAAATTGATTCTCTCAGTCTCTCTCTCTCACTGTCCTTCTTCTCTCTCTTAAACAAACAGCAACAAAAACAAAAACTGGGAACTGTCCGTGGGAAGGGGTGGTGATGTGTTAATGCGCACTCTCCCATGCTGGAATGCTGGATGGCCTGTCTACAGTGAACTGTATGGATCAAAATCACGACACAAAACTGAACCGAATTTTAGATACAGATTTACTTACTTTTAGTGCTGGGGATTGAACCCAAAGGCACTTTACCAAGATCTACATTCCCAGCCCTTTTTATTTTGAGACAGGGTCTCGCGAAGTTGTTTAGAGCCTCACTAAGTTTCTGAGGCTGACTTTGGACTTGTGATCCTCCTGCCTCAGCCTTCTAAACTGTGCCTGGTTTAGATGTAATTTTAAAACATGCAAAGCAATATTTTATATTATCTATAGATACAGACAGGTGTGGTCAAAGAAATGAACAGAATGTGCCACTACTTTAAGAATAGTGATTCCTCCGGGAAGAGAAGGAGGGGAGGATTTCGAAGGGGGATTCATAGAGATCATGGATACATCTGTAATATTTTACTTTCTTTAAAAACAGATCTGAAGCAAATACTGAAAAAAAAAAGTTAACCTTTGTTCACTCCTGGTGGTTGGCATGTGGGTAATTTGCTATATTATCAACTGTACTTTTCTGTGTACTTGAAATATTTCATAATGGACATAAAAATATACAAAGGAAAATGAAAACTCAGAGCCCTGTTTCTGCAGAAGTGTTAATACAGAAGCTGTACAAGTGTCTTCTGAGCATAGGTGCCAATGCTTCCTGCCCTGGGAGTGAGAGGGTTGACTTGGATGGACCTAGAAACCGGAAAGCAAAAGGGGTGGAGCCCTTGTTCTGGCTCTCCCGGCTTGTGGGACATCCAGTTGGTGGGACGTCATTCCTCGGAGCTGTGAAATGGGGCAGTGTGCTGAGGAGGGTTGCGTGTGGATGCCGGCAGGGAGCACTGAGTCATACCCAGTGAGGATTATGACCTTGGCTGGCCAGACACATCCCCTGGGAACCTCCAGTGATAAGTTGTCAAGTGAGTAATACTTAAACAAGTGTGTAGGCTGGAGTGTTGAAACAATATTGAAAATGACCCTCCTATCTCCTCAAGGACCACAAAACCCCTTCTGTATACAAAGAATACGTGCATGGGTTTCATCAGTGGGCACCAGGGTCCAGCAGAATCCGTACTGTCACCAGTCACTACCATATACTGGCTGTGTCACCTCTCTGAGTTCTTTTCTTGCTTCTAAAAATGAGTAGTAATAGGAGCATCTCCTCTGTTGGGTTATGGTGAGGAATGACTGAGATTTCACATATCAGATGCTTAGCACAACCCTGACGCGTAGCCAGCCATCAGCAAATGTGAACTGTTGTGACCATTGTTCCTTCTGGGTTCAAGGCTAAAGGCAGCTGCCAAGGAAACGTTTGCTGCTCAGAATCAGTGATATACACAGCATGAAAATAAGATCAAGGAGAATATGGTTGCTGACCTCCAAATTGTCGTGACTGTAGTTGATTTTCTTCCCAATGAGATGCGTAGCGGCTTTTGTAATTAGGCCTCTGAAGGAGGGAGGAAGGCAGATCACTAGGAATCTGGAAAAAGTGGGTGGTACTCATGAACCCCTCTTTCTTGAACACCCTCATACTGGGGGCTTCTGGTCACCAGGTCAACCGTTTCTCTCCCCTTTATCCTTGCCTTCTCTGCGCCACCTCCCAGTCTTCTCTGTCCACACTCTTCACCTGCTCATTCTGTCTTGCGACATCAGCACCGATTCCGTGCTGAATACTTAGTCTTTGCCCTGATCTGAGCCTCCACTGACCATCGCCTGGACCATGTGCCAGCTTCCTTTCTGGTCTAGTCACAGCTTGGTGAAGGGAGTGTTTAGCAGTGCAGCTCTGCTCCTGCCACACACCATCACTTCAATAGTTTCCCTTTACTTCTAGGATGAAGCTCTAAACCTCAGACCCTGCTTAGGCTGCTTCAACACCAAGCCTCAGCTCTCTCCCCTCCTTTGTGGTCCTCCAGCTCCGCTATGCAAACTCTCAGAATTAATCTCTACTCAATGAAACCAATCACATCCACCCTATCTTCAACAGGGCTTTGGAATGAAGCCACTGCCTTCATGCATACTTGAAGACTGCAATAATTGGGACGATGCCACCACCCGTTATCCCTGGCCCTTGTTAACTCCTGTGGTTTCCACCCATCCTCCCTTCTGAGGCCTCTGACAGCTTGACAGCCCTCCTCCAGTTGCATGACTTTCCCAAGACTTCAGTTCCAAGGTCCACCCCGTCCCTGGCAGTCAGCTCCTTGGCCTCTGGTCCCTCCCAGCTCTGCTGGCTGTCTTCCATGACCCATCTGATAGCTCTCTCACTAGATCCAGGATTCCTTCTTATCCCTCTTTCCATCATGCACACTTGAAAAAAATTCCTTCCCTGCCTGGTGTTGCCAACCAGCCTGGAGCGTGGAGCAAGGTCAGCTTTGAGAGTTCTGAGAGTTAGGACCTCCAGTGGCAGCTAAGCCCTTGATATTGCCTTTCCACATCTTATGTGTCCTTGGTCACCTCCACCTCCATCCTTCCCTGGAGTTCTCAGTTCCCTTTGCGAGTTTTCTGCTTCCCCGCACTTCCCTCCAGTAGACCTCATTTCCACACACAGGCACACCACTCCCTCCCTCCTACAGGCAACCTTTTCACATGGTCAATTTCATTCTATGGTAGGAATCTATTATTTTTGTTGCCCAACATCTATCTGTCATTCTAGCAAACATGAGCCCCATGGTTTGTTGGGGGTCTACTGGCCCTTACTCTCATCTCCAGTCTCCTGAGAGTAATCCTATCCCCAGATACAGTTCTAAGCCAATTAGCAAAACTCACATCATTGCACAGTGATGGGTTCATGATGGGACACTTGACCTATCTGGGGTCAGTGAGGGGCAGGCCTTGATTTTCATGACACTGTTAGAGTGAAGTGTTCTCTCCTTCTCATTGGATAAGAATTTCTTGTGTTTGGAGATGAGTCTGTCCTCCAAAAGACAGACTTGAAAATGCAGTCAAATCAAATCTAGCCACATAGACAAAGGAACAAGCTGGATTTATTCTAGGACTGCAAGTTTGGTTCAACGTAAGGAAAGCAACCAATGTAATCACCATACATACAAGAAAGCACAAACCATGTGGTTATCTCAGTAGACAGACAGGAAAAGCATTTGACAAAATCCAACACATTTTCATATTAACAATTATCAATAAATTAAGAATATATGTAAATTTTCTCAGCCAGAAAAAGGACTTCTATGAAACTCTACAGTGAACACAAATGTAATGGTAAAAAGACTAAAAGTTTTCCTCTAAGATCTGGAACGAGACAAGGATATCTGCTCTCACTACTTCTCAATGTTGTACGGGAGGTTCTTGCCAGAGAGACTGAGCAAGAGAAAGAAATAAAAGGCCACCACGTCAGGAAGCAAGAAGTAGAATTATTTGACGGCAACATGATCTTATATATGGGAAACCCTAAGGAATCCATGAAAAATGTATTAAGTTTAGTAAATGAGTCTAGTAGGTTAGCAAGATATGAGAACCACACACAAACATTAACTGTATTTCTATCCTCAACAGTGGACATTCCAGGAATGAAATCAAGAAAGCAATTCCATTCACAATAGTAGCAAAATGAATAAAAAGCTTAAGAATGAATTTGACAAAAAAGGTTCAAGATTTGACACTGAAAAACTACAAAAAAATCACTGGAGGAAATCACAGAAGGCCTTCAGAAATGGAAAGACATCCTGAATTTATGGATTAGAAGACTTAGTACTAAGATCCCCAAACTGATTCACACTGATTCCTATATCATCTAAATAAAATTTCCTGTTGTTTTTTTTTTTTTTGGTGGCAGAAATTGATAAGTTAAAATTCATATGGAAATACAAAATACCCAGACAACCAAAACAATCTTAAAATAGAACTTAAACTTTCCAAATCCAACACTTACTATACGAAGCTGTAGTTACTGATGTTGTGTGGTCTGGGATGAGAACAGACAGACAGATCAATGGGATAGAAGAGTACAGAAATCAACCCATAACATCTATGGTGGTCACTTGATTTTTGACAAGAGTGTCAAAACGATTAAGTAGGGAAAGAATGTCTTTTCAACAAATAGGGCTGGGATAAGTGGATATGCAGGTGAAAAGAATGAATCTGAATAATGGTTTGAATGCATGATAAACCTAAATGTAAGACATAAAAGCCTGAAAAGAAAACACAGATGTAGAGCATCAGGACCTTTGATCAAATAATTGCTTCTTAGATATAACAAAAAGCACAAAGGAAAAAAATTAAATAAATTGTTCTTCCTCAAAATAAAAATGTTCCATCTACCAAAGACACCATCAAAAAAGTGAAAAGCGGGTCCGGGGCGGCAGCTCAATGGTAGAGCATTTGCCTAGCATGTGCAAGGCCCTGAGTTCAATCCCCAGCATCATAAGAAACAAAAAACAAAAAGTAAAAACAAAACAAAACAAAAAACTGATGAGTGAAAAGATAACTCATAGACTGGGAGAGAATATTTTAAAATATATATCTCCCAAGGGACTTCTATCTATAATATATAAAGAACTCCTAACACCTCAACCATAATACGTTGATAATGTGGAGAAAAGGGAACCCCTTCACACTCTTGGTAGGAATGTAAATTAGTCTAGCTGTTGTGGAAAACAATATGAAGGTTCCTCAAAAAATTAAAAATAAGGGCTGGAGTGGGCTCAGCAATTGGAGCACTTGCCTGGCAGTCACCAGGACCCACATTGAAACTCCAGCACCATATACACAACTAGGTGCCAGAGAAATGGAGGCCAGATGGAAAAATAAATAAGATTGATTCTGTCTTTCTCTCTCTCTCACTCTTTCCCTCTAACTTAAAAAAAATTAAAAAATAAAATCACTATATGATCCAGCAACCTCCCCGTCCCCCCAAAAAGACAGCCTGCTCAATTTTGGACAAAAGATTTAAATATGCATCTCTCTAGAGAAAAGTCAATGACCAATAAACACATGAGAAGATGTTTAGCATCACTAGTCATTAGCAAAATGCTAATCAAAATTACTACAATGAGTGGCTACAAAAAAACAGACAATAACAAGTTCTATCAACGACATGGAGAAACTGCATCCCTCCTACACTGTGAGTGGGAATGCCAAATGGTAGAGCCCCATTGGGAAACAATTTGGAAATTCTTTAATAGGTTAAACATAGAGTTATCATATGACCTAGCAATTCACCTAAGAGAATTGAAAACGTGTTCACACACAAGCTTATACGTGAGTAGCAGCATTATTCATAACAGTAAAAAAGAAAAAAAATACCGCTGTAAAAATTTTTCACCCTTTGAGAAGGTCAATTTACGGCAGGTGAATTATATCGCAGTTTTATAATTGATAATAAAAATAGTGAGTCTGAGATGGGGTCAAGAGTGAGGAATCGGGGCTGGAGCGGTGGCTCAGCAGTTTCGGCGCTTGCCTGGCAAGCACGAGGACCCGGGTTCAAACCCCAGCACCACGCACCACGTACACAACTGAGTGTTGGAGCAACTAAGGCCATGTGAAAAACTAAATAAAGTTGTTCCTCTCTTTCTCTGTCTCTCTCACTGTCCCTCTCTCTTTAAAAAAAAAAAAAAGAGTGAGGAATCAAGGACAGGTGGTGGCTGGAGAGGCGGGATCCTGTGTTACCAGCTGAGCCCCTCTATCCAGTTGTGCCAGAAGTCATGTGAGCCAACATCTGCTCTGCATCTTAGGTCACCTGGATCAGGGTTTCTGTCACTTACCCCCAAAGGAGCTCAGGCTGGCATGGATGCCCTCTGACCTCCTGGGGGCAGTACTGTTTCCTCTTGCATTTCCATCTTCACCTACTGGCTTCTTGTTCATGCTTCTTCTTCTTTTTTTTTTTTTTTTAAATAAACACCCCCCACCCTCCCCCCACCCTCCCCTGCTTCACTTTGCTCCATTTTCACTTCCCAGCTTCACTCTGATCTCGGGAAGAGTGGCTCACACTTGCTCTTCCAGAGTCCTCTCCATCCATTTACCTTTTCCACCTTCTGCTTCCAGGTCCCTGCCCCACAGTCCCTGGGCTCTCTATTGCCCCCAGGTGGCTAAATCCAGCTGCAATACCAGGCCTGCACTTCCTGCCTATCAGGCAGGGCTGAACCCTAGCCCACCAGGAAGGGCCTGGAGTTCTTTGGTTGTTCCTTTGAACTACGCTCCTTGGCTTTGTCAGTGATCTCGGCTTTCTCTGATCATCCCTGGACACTTGTCCTTGCCTGACTCTGGGCTAGGTTGCTGCTTTCATCTTCTGTTCCCTCTCCCTGGGCTTTTGGCTCCGTGGTCAGGAGTCATAGCTCAGTTCCTCATGGTTGGGCCCTTGCCTGAGCTGGGGATTAGACTTCCTAAGCTCCCTGCTGTCTTCTGGAAGCACCCCACGGACCTGGTCACTCATGCTGGCAACGTTGCCTTTCTCTCTCTGTCTCTTCACAGTCACGCCCTGTCCCCTCTGAAGCATCCCTGGTATCCTTCCTGTCTTGGCATCTCTTCACTATACCACCTATGCCATTCTGCTCCCTGGTCACTTTGTCTCCAGGGACCTCCTGTCCAGTTCCACCTCTTGCCGTACTCTGGTTAAAACACAAATCTGAGTATGCCATCTCCTGCCTAAACCTTCACGAATCAAGCCCAAGCCCTTAGCAGGATACCTGAGCCACCAGGTGCAGGCTCCCATCTGCTTCTCAGATGCACTTCCTGCCATCTCTGTTCATGCTGTGCTCCTCCAAGCTGAGACTTCTGATTGGTTCCCATAGGGACTGCACAGGCCTAGTCCCTCTGTGACATGGTGATCTCCTTCCCTTCAACTAGCTGCTCCAATGCACCTGTACTCTTCCTTTAAGATTAGACCAGATGGAGCCAGGCATGGTGGCACATGCCTGCAATCCCAGCTACTCGGGAGGCTGAGGCAGGAGGATCACAAGTTCAAAGCCAGCCTCAGCAACTTAGTGAGACCCTGTTTTAAAATAAAAATAAAAAGGGCTGGGGATGTGGCTCAGTGGTTAAGTGTCTCTGGGTTCAATCCCTGTTACCAAAAAAAAAAAAAAAAAGATTGGACAAAGTGACATCTTCTTGACTCCACCCCATGTCCATGCTCTCCTCACCCTATCCAGGCCAGGCCACATGCTCTTCACCTCTCGGGGCTTGTCTCTGTGAGAATTTCCGTCACTGTTGAGATGGGGTGCACACCTGTACTGTGTGCTCCTGGAGGGCAAGGATGTAGGCTTCTGGTGTCCTGCACAGAGGTGGCGTCTGCTAGCTGCTCAGGCTGTGTTCAATGAGGTGAGCCATGTTCAGGGTGAGCCATCACGGCAATCACTCCCTGGCTGCTCGTTATGTGCCAGGTCTCGTTCTGAGACTTCTTCATAGATTAACTCGTTTAATCCTTACAACAACTAACGAGCGCAATAACTGTCCCCATTTTACAGATGAAAAACCGGAAATACAATGAGGCGAAGTAACTTGCCCAAGATTGTTCAGCTAGAGGCAAGCCCAGCTCTAGGGACCTGACCCCTGCCTGCCACACTGAACTGTATCTCCAGCTCTTCCTGTGCCAGAGGCTGACTCAAGCTCACGCGTGGAATGCTGGTGGCCAGTCCCTTTCTCCACTTGTTCAGGGTCCAGGTAAGGTCCTACCTCTGCACTAGCTAAGTGGAGCCCTTTCCAGGGGCCACCATCAGAAACAGAGTATAGCCCTCAAAGCTCATTGTGGTCCAACAGAAACTCCCTTCTAGCCTCACAAAGAGATCTGGTGACACAGACTCCTATCCAGCAAACCATCATTTAACTGAAATGCCACCACTGACCTCCCTGCCTTTGGACATGCTGCGTGTGCGTGTGCGTGTGCGTGTGCGTGTGCGTGTGTGTGTGTGTGTTTGATTGCTTGCTCAAAAGCAAACAGAACCACCACATTTTGCTCTCTTTACATCTAATTTGTATGATTGAAGTTCACATAATGCTGCCAGCCATTTGTTCTCTCTTATTTGATCTTCCTGTGACGTGTTCAGGACAGGGTCACCCCATTCTATTGAAGAGAAAGCTAAGTGTCAACCATAGTAAATAACTAAGGCCCCACAGCTCCTTAGGACCCGGGTTTCGCCTAAAACTCGCATACATTCCTCGCCTGCTCTAAGTGTCTGAACACCGTCTGGCCACAGGACAGATGTGCAGGAGAACCCCATTCAGCTGGTGGGTGGCAGAGGGAGCCCCGTGCTTAGCAGTCTCAGCAGCAGGCCCGAGGCTGTCCACAGCATCCCCTCTGCTTCTGTTTTACCAACCTAGTAATGTTTTTTTAAAAATGAACACACACCTTATTATGAGATGGCTTGGAACCCCACAATCACATATATTGAAGTCCTAGCTCTTTGGATCTTAGAATGTGACTATATTAGAAAGGTTTGTAAAGGAGGGATTAAGTGAAAGTGAGGTCCCCAATCCAACACCGCAGGTGTCTTTATGCAAAGAGGAGATCAGGACACAGACACCCAGAGAGGGAAAGCCAGCTGAGGACGCTGGGAGAAGACAGACTTCTATTAGGGAAGGAGAGAGGCCTCAGGGGAAAGCACCCCTACCAGCACCTTGACCTTGGATTCTAACCTTCAGAACTGGGAGGAAGTGAATTTCCATTGTCCAAGCCCCCTGGTCTGTGATATTTTGCTATGGCAGCCCTAGCAAATTCGTATTCACTTGTATTTTAAAACTCTGCTGAATCTCGAGGCTATTTTTTTTTTTGTATTCAGCTTTTCAATAAGCTTAATCTTATCAACACTATTAAGTTTACCTAAACAACAGCTGTTGAGGTCTACCTGGGGGTTCAAGTTGTTCTTCGAGCAGGCTGTGAACCATGAGGCGTGCTGAGGAGTCAGGGATTGTGGACAGTCGTGTGCACACGCAGCCTGGTCTCTCACTGGTTGGGGGAAATGGGTGCACCCTGTTGAGTTAGTTTCCTCCTCATCAAGGAGGGCAAGTTGAGATGTATGACTTTAAGGTTCCTTCTGACTCGAAAATGATGGCATGGCCTGCTGGGAGAGGTGGGGAATTTCCGGCTCAGCGATGCTATGAGACACAAGTCAGGATGGCAGGACCCAAAGCTCCCACCGACCTCTTTTCATAAAAAGGCTTCGGTACAAAGGCTCTTCAGGTTCTTTACAGGACCTGGAGTTAGTGGCTCGATAAAGAGAGGCTCAAAAAGATTCAAAAGAGCTGGGAACTGCCAGTTGACAGAGAAGGTGGCAGGAGTTTTACAAGGACTTCAACGAGTGCCTTTGAAACTTTGTGCTATTCAAGTCTGTGCAGAGCTTGCTTTTGAAGCCCAACTTCTTTCAACTCTGGCGTCTTAATTCTTCCCTCCTGCCCTAGTGCCTGAGCCCAGAGAAGATTTACAGGACAGTGGCACTTGTTAGTGAAGCCACAAGACAGGTGGCACTAGGGACATGCAGGGGCAGGCCTTGTAGCAGAATAAGACTTAAGGGCTAGGGACAGCCAAGGGGGCAGATGGAGAGGTGGACCCCCTGCAGGACTCCCTACCTGTAAAGTGCCCTTCCAATTTTGAGGACAGAGCCACAAAAGCAGTTTGTTGAGGTAGATACCATAAAAAGGGAGTGCTGGAGAGAGGGATCCAGCCTCCTGCAGCCGTTCACATGAGAGAATGTCATTTTGGTCTGTCGTACTTTGTAAACTGTGAAGTGAGGGACTGTCACCCTGTCCCATCGCAGATGATCCATGAACACGTGGCCCACAGCAGCAACGTTCCAAACACAGACAGGAAAGCCAGGAGCGGCTGAAGGTCAGCTAAGGCAGGGAATTATAACTTGGGGTACACGTGGCCCCAGGAAACTAACAAGAGGTACCACAGACTCTGTGACCTCTGAAAATCACATGCAAATGTATGGCCATTTTTCCAGGGGTAAAGGACATAGCTTTCATTAGGTTTTCAAGTAGGTATGACCCTAAGAATATAAGGAAGCTGTGATTTGGAGTACAATATTAAATTAGAGCCTGTCTTTGTCCAAAGCAGGACTGTGACGAAGCTAAGGCAGAAGACAGCAGACCCTGGAAAAAAGATGTTTTTAGCATGAAAACTCCTTGGAGTTTACTTGGCACTGTGGGTGGGGCAGGGAGAGGGAATGGATCTAGGGCTGGTGGATCAGCAATACTTGGCAAGCGATATTGGGTACAGCACTACTTGGCAAGATGGGGAAGAAAGCTCAGAACAACACAGTTGCTGTGACTGGTTGGTAGGCAAGCATTTTACATGCATGATCTCACCTGTTTTTTTTTTTTTTTTTACAACTGCTCTAGGAGGTATCAAGGCCTGACCTAACACAGAACAAGCTAAGGCTCAAGAAGTTAGAAATCTGTCAAAAATCAAGCAGCTACAGATAATATTAGCTGGAGTAGCACTCCAGCTACTCTGGACCCCTTGGCTATTCTGATTATACTCTGCAAGGGCTTCTAGCTGTGTCTCACTGGCTCGCTTTTCTAGTCCTGCAGCCAGAGAGTGGTCTTTTGAAAGCTCAGAGGGCATCTTCAGCCTCCAGGAGGGAGTTCTCTGAGCAAGGCCGTGAACTGGGACTCCATTCCAATCTATCTCCTATTACACCTGATGAATGGTCTGAGTTGTCAATTGGTTTCATTTAAGAACAGGGTTAGAATTCTGCTAGTTCTGAGGACCCTGGAGAATTGAGTTGCTGGGGGTCATGTGGTCATTCTGGGTACCTTTTATGTAAAACATGCATAATTGGAAAATGAGTCTGCAATTGTATTGAGAGAAGTTCATATTAGATGCTAAAAAGAACAAATCCGCATTGAATCGCAAATCATCATGAGCTAGATATTCTAGTCCTGCGAGCTCATTGAAAAAGGTATGGGATTTATCATTTCTGAAATGATACTTGTATTTTTAGAATAGCATTGTTAATATGCATTTGCTGATAATCTACAGTATGTATTTGGGCACTTCATGTCTCGGTCCTTTTGTTTAATCCACCTCTTCAAGCAAGTTTTCAGCCTGCAGGGGGGAATATGTCAGCAATAACACTGACAAAGACAAGAACTAATATTCATACTGTACTCACGACAGACTGGACTCTGTAGCTACCCAGAGGAAGGTACTGTTACTATCCCTATGTTAAAGATGAGGAAACCGAGGCACAGAGAGATTGGGTGATGCTCAAGGACTTGGCATCTGGGGTGACAGTCATCAAAGGGTGTTCAGTAGGGACTCTAGATTCTATGGATAAAGCAACCTCGGTTCTGCCTTCCCAGCTTTTGAAAAATTATCAAACTTCTATGCCTCCTCCACCTCTGAAAGAGTTTACAGATTCCCTAGGCACAGTGACACACACCTGTAATCCCAGTGGTTCGGGAAGCTGAGGTGGGAGGATCGCAAATTCAAAGCCAGCCTCTGCAATGTTGTAAGTCTCTCAGCAACTTAGTGAGACTCTGTCTCAAAATGAAAAAATAAAAAGGGCTGGGGATGTGGCTCAGTGGTTAAGTGCCTCTGGGTTCAATCCCTAGTACAAAAAAAAAAAAAAAAAAGGAAAGAGAAAGAGTTTACAGATTAAGTGGCTGACTAGTGAACATTTCTCATTTTCTCAGTAGGCAGGGGAAACAAAGATTCTGGTTTTCATCATTGTACACATAATTGAACTTTTAAAAACTATGTTTGGAATTCATATTCTTGGAGAAAATTGCTTTGTATAGTATTCTGAGTGTGGTGAAGGTTGCTAAGAGACTTCACGGAAGTATACAATTTCAAGACTGGAAGGGACCTGGGAGATCACATCCAGCATCCTCATTTGACTGTTAAGGACATGTGGGTATGACTTGTTCAAGGTCAGACAGTAAGAATTTGATGCACATTAGGAATAACCTAGGGCTTTAAAATAGGACCAAGAACTAGAGAATAAAAGAGAAGGAACATTATTCTTTTCTAAGGTTGAGAGTTGTTATCAACCTAAACTCCATCAGTTCCAAGTGATAGAAAAACTAACTACAGCATTTAAGCCAAAATGACATAGAGGTGTATGTCATTTACTCATCTAAGGGAAAGGTCCAGGGTGCAGACTTCAAAGGGCTCAGATGGTATAATCAGGGCTCCACCCATCCACCACTCTGCTTCCTTCTTTCCATGTCCCTTCATTTTTAGAAGCTTCTTCTCATAAATGACCCAAATGGTCCCAGCTGCTGCACAAAGACTCCCATCTTTATAAGTTTGGCAGATAAAGGGCCCCACCCCACCCCTTCCCATCACCTGTTCTATCTCATTAGATCTCATTGTGTGCGTGTGTGTGTGTTTTCAGTACTGGGGATTGAACCCAGGTCTACCACTGAGCTACACCCTCAGTTTTGAGACATGGTCTGGCTAAATTGCCGAGGCTGGCCTTGAACTTGGGATCCTCCTGCCTCAGGCTCCTGAGTTACTGGATTATAGGCATGCGCCACAGAACCCAGCTTCTACCACATTAGTTTTGATAGACCCTGTTAGGTCACCTGGCCGCACTTGATGCAGTTACCATGATCAGGGAGACACAATGCTCTTCTGGGTAGACCTTGGTTGTGTGTTTATCCATGGACCTGGGATGGGGTCAAACCCACTACTAGTCACATTGTCTCAGGGCACAATGGGCACTGGAACAGAGGCAGAAGTGGATATGTAGGAGGCAAAACAACAGACGTGTGCGATGCTGTTCCATGAGAGCAATTGTTCAAAAAGATTTTTCCTTCTTAGTTGGTTTTTGCCAAGGATGGAGATGTAGTGTTGACCAGGGCCATGAGTTCAGGCTGACAACGTCTGTCATTTTAAGGCAAAAGTAAAAAGATCTCTCCTGTCTATACAGCTGTTGACAAGGGCTTTAGGGCTCAAAATTGGAGACCCTACAAATGTGAGCTTGTGAGCTGGCCGTGACCACGGGGAGCTAATTGCAGCCTCCTCAGGGTCCTAACCCACATGGGCTCATTGTCTTGTTCCTGCTTCCCTTTGTCTTCTTCCCAGAATAACAGGGCCCAAAGTTTGTGTCAGTCAGCTTTGTATCACTGTGACCAAAAGTACCAGACCGGAACAATTTAGAGAAGGACAAGTTTATTTTGGCTCACGGTTCCTCTTGGTGGGCTGACTGCACTGCTGTGGGCCCAAGGTCAGGCAGGACAGCATGACCGACTGGTGTGGTCAAGGAGTGCTGCTCCACTCAGGGCGGCCAGAAGCAGAGAGAGGAGGGGGCCGCAGGGAAGATGCCCCCAGTGACCCACCTTCTCCAGTCAAGCCCCACCTGCCTACAGTTACCACCCAGTCAGTCCATCCAAAGTAGGATGCACTGATTAGATCACAGCTCTAATAATCCAATCACGTTACCTCGGAATATTCCTGCATGGACACAGGAAATTTGGGGAACACCTCAGATCCAAACCATAACAAAGATGTTCTGGACTAAACATGGTCACAGCTGCAGGGACTTCTCTCTATATGAACCTTCCTTCTTTTTCCTAGGGGTAATGGGGCCCAAATCAGGTCCTCTTTTTATGACTTACATGTTTCTCTGGTCAAATAATTTCATGTGGGGAAAATTCTTTATTTCTTAAGCACAGTTTTCTTCATAAATCCCTTGCCTTTCTCCACTATCTATTTCAACTTTTGCAGAGTTATCTCAAGAGTCTCTTCCTTTCCAGTCGTTTCTAGCAAGTAAACAGATGCTTTCCTGCTTCAGATAATAGAAAACTCCTTTTAATGCAAAAAAGGAATTTATTATCCCACAAAACAGGAAGTCTGGAGGTGGGGCTGAGCAGAACTGTGTGTGGCACAGGAAGCTGGTTTTGGTTTCCCCATGAGATTCCAGGCTTTCTGCTTTGTCCTCGGCTGCAACTGGGACAGCATGCTGCTATGTCCCTATGCAGCGAGAGCTAGCACACCTCTCTGTCACCACAGGATGAAAGAATGTTCCTTCAGTCCAACTGGACCAACTTCGATCTCATACTTCTTCCTGGACCCTACCCAGTTGGCCAGGGGGATGAGAATCTTAAACCCAAAGCTAGCAAGAGGTGTGCTTATCATTATGGCTCCACTAATCAGAACCCCATCTGGGCTGATCCTCAGGGTCACGTGCTCTGGGTGGAGAAAGGAAGAAGGATCAGATGCCAGGTAGACATCAGGTTGTGTTCAATTGAACTGCACTTGTTGAATGGGTTCTAATATGAATGTTTTTCGTTAAAAGACAAAATTGCTTACATATTAGGGTTTAAACAGGCCTTGATGGATTAAATTATAACCTAAATATCATGCATAAAATTGTTTGAAAAAATGCATATCCTCATGCTGAACATCTCATTTGTGATTGCATGTATACCAATTTAATCTATGTTGAGATAAAGCAATGATCAAAATAATTGAGGCTTTGTTGGGGAAACCGTGGTTACTTAGAGCCCGACAGAACTTTGGGCAGCATGTGGGTTACCGGGGCATCCGTGTGAGTGCACACTGACACCCAGGGTTCTCTCTGGGGTGCGTGTGTGAGGATTCACACCTATTCGTATCCTTCCCCTTTGTTCTGGGTGTAGACATGTGGTCTGTGGTTCTGTGTTGTGTTGATTATAGTTTGTGTTTGGAATAAGATGACTTGAGGTTTCTTCTCTAGGTATCCATCTTTAGCCTGAGGACAGAGGAGAACCAGGGTAACATATGATGCCATCCTGGATCTTAGGTGCTTTCCACCTCCTTCTGGCTGGGTCCCTGAGCCCAGCAGACTACCTCAGTCCCGTCTCTTCACCAGCAGAGTTGCCAGGGCAAAGGAAACAACCAGGGGGTGCTGGGACTGTGGCCACAGTGGCTGAGTGCTGAGCTCATCAGATTTGCTTCCAGTTCGGGCTGAATGGGCTTCAGTGTGCTAGTGAGTGAAGTGAGGATGCTGCTCTGACAATACGCATGGTTGCCATGTACCGAAGGCTTACTCTGCTGAGCCCTGGACCACCCACGATGCCTCCATTCCCTCATCTGTATCTCCAAAGCCTGGTTAAAAGTCTCGCTCAAGGTCAGACAGGGCCGGGGCTCCTGCACTAGCCGGCCTGACTCCAGTGCCTGTGTTCTTAGCAACCACTCTGCTCCTGGGTCCATAGACAGGAAGAAACAGGGAAGGGTGAAGGAAGAACCAGGCTCACTGCTTGCACCCACCAGTGTTCAGTCATGGTGGTGGCAGTGGCAATGCTGCTGCTGTCATTGCTACCAAAAGCAAAGGTCCTGGACAGTCCCCAGATGGACAGGCAGGCTGCAGAGTCTGGAGCTGGCCTTGGTCTCCCTGAAAACTTGTTTATTGGCCTTGTGGTTGTCTGAAGAAAGAGTTGTCTGTCCTCTCAATTTCTCAGGCCTGCAGAAGGTAGGCTCGGGTTACCCAGCACACACACCTGTTGTTCTGGACCCGGGGGGGGGGGCTGGGGCGCCCAGGAGAGCGAGCACACTTCTGACCTGGGCTGGGGTCAGCATGTCCTTGGCAGGCTGGGGTGCTGGCTGGCCAAGAGCCTTCTGGCTGGGGGTGGTGACGAGACTTCCATAGCCAGCGGCCTGGCAGGGGCTGTGGGGCTTCTCTGGGCCTTCATGGTTTCCTTATCTTATTCTGGTCCTGCATTGTCCACACCAGACCCAGTTATGACTCTTCCCAAGCCAGCCACACATCAACAGTGGTAAGAAGGGGAGTGGCAACCCAGGGAGAGGTCAGAAAAATGCAGACTGCAGCAGCTGTAAAAGCAGCAAATGCTCTTGAGGTTTCTCAGGACTCTGTTCAGTCTTGTGAGCCTCATAATATCCCTAGTGGAGTGAAGCAATTTCACAGACACCATTTTACAGATGGAGAAACTGAGGATAAAGGGAAGGGACAGCTTGCCCGACTGCACACAGCAAGCTCAGTAAAACTTGCACTCAATGCATCTCTCATGGAAGTTCATTTTTTTTGGACGATGATATGGAAGGGCCACCCTCAAAGCAAAAGATCAGAGGAGGAACATTTATATCACTTCCCTTCAGTACTTTTAACACAGTGACAACATGGGGAAGGGTGACAACCATGCTGTTCATCTCATTGCTAGGCTTCACAACAGTTCTGTAAGATACAGCTCGGAGAGGTCAGAGCACTCACTCCAGGTCACACAGCTCTGTTCTTTCATTCCACTAACTTTGGTCATTAGGAAAACTGCACTATGAAGCATTTTTCAGAATGTGTCATGCCATACATCTTATGCTACTCAGCAAGTATGCCTCCATCTTCACCAGACTTTTCAAAGAGGACTAGCTGCATTCACCACTTTATATAATTCTCCTAACAACACATGGAGACACTTTAACTTTAATTTGACTCAGATAGTAAGAGAGGTGTGAGCTGCAGTCTGGATGCATTGCTGCTTGTCACCCCTGGGTGTCTAGGGAACTGGGAGGTGGCATTGTCCTCCTTACTGCTGAGTACTTCCTCCCCGTGATTGTCTCTGTCGAGAGCAAATTCTGACCCTCCATTGAGACTGCTGGGGTTGTCCTGATAGACAATGCTCATAATGTCACCTCCTCCTGGGGCTAGGAGTGAAGGGCATGTGGAGTGTGCCATTCAAAAGGGTGCAGCTGCAAGTGACAGAGCTCCCCTCTACCTGACTCGAAGCTTAAAGAAACATTGTATTGGAAGGATGTAGGAATAATCTGTAGAGTCTCCCCAAAGCAGGATAATCTGGTCTCAAAAAAGATAACTCCAGGTAGCCAGGTCCTGTGGCAGAATGGGGCAGCCTGCTCCATGCACTGACCTCAGGTTGGGTCAACCGCAGCCATAGCCTGTCCTTACTTTGCTTGGTTCAAGATTCAAATTCCCAGCCCACATGTGCCTAGGATGGCAGGTGGCTGGGATCATATTTTGGCTTCCTCATAGGTAGAGCAGCTGGCTACTGAGCTGTTCCCTGTAGCAGAGGTCTCAAGCTTCCTGGCAAACTCCTCCAGAGTCCAGACCCTCATGGGGAAAGTCTGCAGGGGCTCAGGTCCTGGGGCTGGGGTTGGGTTCTGGCACGGAGACACTGGATTGTTTCCAACTAGCATTGACCACTGATCTCAGAGAGGTATAGTTTTGCTCACTAAGGCAAAAGAAGTGTATTTAGTGATGGTTGGGCACAATGCATCGTGGAAAAGTCTCTTTGTCCCCATGCATTCAATCCCCTGTGGGTTCTCTCTGTCCTTCTCTCTCCCCATCCCCTCTCATAAAGCATCTAACATGGAGTTTTACCTCTGGTTTATTATGATTTCTTCTGGCCTCTTTTCTACCCCACAGTGAAGAGAATGAGGAAGCCAAAGCCATTTTTCTATGACATGGAAAAATGTACAGAGAGGAGAGTACAGATGTCCGCAGGTAGCAGGAGGAAAGTGGAAGAGACTACCAGAAAGCAATTGGGTAGCATCAGTGGTGGGGTCCAAGAGCAGAGCTTCACAAACATGGTGATGTGTGAATAATATGAAGGGTCATGTTATTTTTTAATGAACATATGTGAATGATTTTTATTGAACCCATTAATTGAAGTCAGTAAAAGTTGAAAACCAGTAAGATGTTACCACTAGTCCAAAGGAGAATCCAAAATCAGATGTAATTAAGGTGATTAAATACATGAGCAAACATAAGCAAAACTGGATTCTTTGAAAGTAAGGAAAGAAAGTCAGTGGCCTGACAGTTTTTTGCATGTCTGTAGGTAATCTATTATTTATAAAATCATAAAATAGCTCACTGAAAGGCTAGAATCAGGTAATCAGAAAGCAGTTGCTTTAGACAATGCATAGTTTTCCCCAGAAGCATGACATTTTCTATGTGACACAGTACTTGGTCCCCTTTTGTTTAAATAATGAATATTTATCCTTTATAATTCATCTCAAGCATGAAATGACCATATTTTCTAAGGTTTCCTATGCACTATGCAATATTTTTGTGAAATATGACAAAAATGTACGGCTAGAGAAATAAAATGAAAGAAGATATACAAAGAGCAAGCCAACTTTTCTTGTTATTAGTTTCAATATGCATAAAGTTGCTGTGCTAATTTACTATGGAAGTTTCTAGAAACATCTCCCGATTTCAGTGCTTATCTCAACAGTAACTGGTAGTGAGTAGCTCAGGACATGGCCCTGGTCTGTGGACCACCTTGGCAGCTGTGTTGGGATAGCTCTGGAGCTGCTGATTTCTGATGCCCGTCTCCAGGGCTCCAGCCTCTCTCCAGTTCTCACTAAGTTCCAGGATATTATGTAAACTCACTCTTCCTCCCCATACCCTTAGACTAGTCTAGGAGAGCAGATCTCAAACTTTTGGGTCTCAGGACACTTTTAAACTCTTAAAAATTTCTCTCTTTCTCTCTCACTGTCCCTCTCTCATTAAAAAAAATATTATTCTTATTTTTTATTGGTGCATTATAGCATTACATAGTAAAGGGTTTTGTTGTTACACATTAAAACATGCACACTTTATGATAATGTAATTTGGTCCCTTTCTTTCTTTAGCCCTTGTTCCCCACCCTCTCTCTTATCCTCTTATCTCCACTGATTCCTTCCTCCTCATTACAAATACACACACACACACACACACACACATTCTTTTGTATATGTATTCCAGATTTGAATGCCTGCATGGGTACTATTCAGAATCCCAGGGGTGCAAAGTACACCATACAGTTTAAAAAAAAAAGAAAGAGAGAGAGAGACAGAAAAAGAGAGAATCGGTTTTATTTAGTTTTTCATCTGGTTTTCGTTGCTCTGACACTTAGTTGTGTGCGTGGTGCTGCAGTTTGAACCTGGGTCCTTGGGCATGCCAGGCAAGCACCATAACCACTGGGCCACTGCTCCAGCCCTACCATACAGTATTTATAACTCCTCTTTTCCCTCCCTATCCTTCCTCCTCCCCATCCCCATCCCCACTACACAACTAGACCTCCCCCGGAACATGTTACTCAGAGTTTGATGGGTCTATTATATAAATTTGACTTTCTCCCACCCTTTCCTTTGTTTTACTCTGGCTTCCACATAGGAGAGAAAACATTTGACCTTTGAGTTTCTGTGGCTAATTTCACTTAGCATACTTTTCTTCATTTCCCTCCATTTACCAGAAAAGGCCATGGTTTCATTCTTTTTAAAGGCTGAGTAGAACTCCTTTGTACATATATACCACAGTTTTTGGAACCATTCATCCAGTGATGGACATCTGGGTTGATTCTATGGTTTAGCTATTGTGCATTGTGCTGCTATAAACATTGAAGTAGCTGTGTCGCTGTAACATGCCAATTTTATTTCTTCTGGGAAAATACCCAGGAGTGGAATAGCTGGGTTATACAGTGGTTCCATACCTGGTTTTTTGAGGAGTCTCCATACTGCTTTCCAGAGTGGCTGTACCATTTTGCTGTCCCAAAAGTGTATAAGTGTTCCTTTCTCTCTACAACATCTCCAGTATTTGTTGTTGTTTATAATCTTCATCTTTATTAGGGATGGACCCACCATATGATCCAGCTATCCATCTTCTGGGTATTTTTCCAGAGGAGTTAGAATCAGCACTTTATAGAGACACAGCAAAATCTATGTTCATAGCAGTTCAATTTACAATAGGTAAATTATGGAACCAACCCAGATGCCCCTCATTGGATGAATGGATCCAAAAACTGTGATATATACATATATATCTCATATATATGCTGTGGAGTTCTAGTCAGTAATTAGAAACAATGAAATTGCAGCCTTTGAAGGTAAATGGATGGCAGTGGAAGAAATCATGCTGAGCAAAGTTAGCCAAACCCAGACAGTCAAGGGTCAAATATTTTCACTCATTTGTAGAGGCTGAAGCTGAACCCAGGCATGTGTGAAACGTAGTTAATGTCATGTGTTAGACAAGGGTGTAGGAACACATAATCTAGGGCAATCATAGATATATATTGGGGGGGCAGGCGGGGGATGGAAGAGGGAGGGAAAATAGGGAGGGATCTAGGGAGTAATTCTGATTTAAGAATATATGTATATCATATTGTTACTTTATATGCACATTTGATTATACAACAACTAAATTTCTTAATAAAAAATCTTCATGTTTGCCATTCTGACTGGAGTGAGGAGAAATCTCAATATAGTTTTGATTTGCATTTCTGTGATTGATACAGATTTTGAACCTTTTTTTCATATATTTATTGGCTTTCTGTATTTCTTCTGTTGCGAAGTTTCTATTTATTTTTTTTCCCACTCATTGATTGGGTTGTTTGTGTTTTTGGTATTAACTTTTGTAAACTCTTAAAAATTATTAAGGATGCCAAACAGCTTTCTAAAAGTGTTGGTTATAGCTATCAATAGTTATCAGAGTAGAAATTAAGGTCAAGAAATTTTTTGAAATGTGTTTATCAATTCATTAAAAATAATGATAATAAATCATTATATATTCATTATGTATTTGTAATGAAAATAACTATTTCCCCAACCAAAAGGAAACAGTAAGAAGAATGGCATTGTTTTTACATTTGTTGAGTATCTCTTTGGTGTCTGGTGTGATCCTCATGTATGCTTTTGCATCCAATTGGTTGTAGTATCACACAGAATGTAACCCCTGGAGAACTCCTTTGGATACTCGTGAGAGAAGAGAGTGAAACAGGCAAATGATTAAGTTTATTAGAAAAATGGTCTCATCTCACGGATTCCTGAAAGGTCATTGGGAAGCCATGGTCAAGGACATCCAGTCTAACAGTACCCCTTCACACCTGCATAAGTTCATTTAGGTGACCAGTTGTCCCTGTTTACCTGGAACTGTCTGACCTTTAACATAGAAAGTCTGCTGTTCCAAGCAAATGATGAACACCAGTCACTGTAACTTTCATTTGAGCTCTAGTCTCTTCTTTCCTCCTTCCCTCTTTGTCCCTCTTCTTCCTCCCTCCAATTCATTTCCCAGACCCTTTCATTAATGGATTGAGGCAAGAGCTGTTACTCAGGTGTCTGGTGGAGACAGCCAGCTTCCCACCCCACATCCTTTCTACCCTTCTTCCTTGCTCAAAGAAATCCCATTTTGGTGTCGGTGTTGGGGAGAAGTTTCCAAACTTCCCTTGCAAATGAGATGATCATGTGACACAATTTTGGACAAGAGGATGTCCAAGAAAATACTGGGCTTCTGAAAAAGCTCATTTAAAAGACAGCAAATCCATGGCACACAACTTTGCCCTTTTTCTTCTTCCTGCCTGGAACTCACCTGGGATGGCTAGAGTTCCAGAATCATCTTGTGAATATGAGGACCAAGGCCATATCTGGAGGTGGATCAGCAAAGCTGAGGGCTTTTTGGAGCTTCCCAAAAATTGTTGAGTAAATTGTTTCCAAAGTTCTTCTGTAAGTAAAAAATGAAATAAAAATATAAAACTCCATGTGCTGAAGTCACTGCTTTTGAGATTCTGTTGCCAAACACAAGTCTTAATCAAAGTAAGGTAGTTTTGTATTTATTCCATAAAAGCATTTTTCATTAAAATGGCAGGAAGGAGATAAACATGGACTCACTTGTGGCTGCTACACAGCTGCACTTGGAACTGAGACATCTCCCGAAGGCCATGGCCTCTCTAGAGGAACGATTCTTCACCTCTGGGCTGGATTAAGTAGCTA
This sequence comes from Aplodontia rufa, assembly GCA_004027875.1. Taxonomy (NCBI): domain Eukaryota; kingdom Metazoa; phylum Chordata; class Mammalia; order Rodentia; family Aplodontiidae; genus Aplodontia; species Aplodontia rufa. The sequence continues at coordinate 58,849 of PVKS010008153.1, forward strand.
CAGATCTGTATCTACAGTCATCAGACTCGCAGAAGCCTCAGTGCTAAGGAGCTTCGGGAAACTGACCACAGGGTCCTGCAGGGAGAGGGCTGTCTTCAGCATGCTCTGTCTCAGGGCCTAGCCCATTCTTTTCTGATCCCTCTCCAGAAGGCAAATTATTTGGCCTCTAGGCCTCTGAGCATGGCCAAGGCTCACTGTGAAGAGAAGGGGGCTCTTGATCTCCTGAGATTCCTGGGGTGGGGAGGTCTGTAGATGTGGGTGGAGTCACCCTGTGCGCCATGCTGAATTCACAAGCCTGTCTTCCGGGCCCAGAGGCAGGCTTTGTGCATCCAGGTACTCTCCTCTCCCAATCAGTGCAGCCTCTCCTCTGGCTGCAGAGGAAACCTCAGGAAACTCACTGTTACGCTCCGCAGCCGGCCCCGAGTTAAGCAAATAGCACCTTGAGCAGAAAGGTCTACCTGCTCCTCTTGTTTCTTCTTTCCCCTCCATCATCAGCAAGCATTTTCAGAGTGCTTGTCTGCGCCTGGACCTGTGCTGGGGGTGAGGGACATGCAGATGTGTGGCTGCCTTCAGAGCTCCAGGCCAGGGCAAGGGACAAACTTCCAAGTCTGCTCTGATGTGGTGCGCTTCTGTTGCACTCTTTCTTGGGGAGCCCTCTCTCAGGAGTCCTTCTTGCGTGTGGTCTTGTGTGACTCTTCATTTGAACATGGGGCCCCCTTCTATTTTGGTCACAGTGTCTCCCCTAGGTTCTGGCACTCTGCAACCCAGACTACAAAGAATGTTTTTTTCTCCTTGCATATAATGAATTAGTCCTTCCCAAGTTCTCATCACAGTCAGAGAACCAAGTATTTGCTGTTGGGTGTGCACGCATGGTGGACATACATACACGTGAATATGTGTGCACATGCAGGTCAGGGCTTCTATTACCTCGAGCAGAGACGAAGGCTGGAGAAGAGCAGGTGCATGCGGGACGATGATGTGTGGTGGGATCACTCAGCTGGTTTTTCCAAAGATTGGTTAGCCACATTCCTGACCAGAGGGCACAGGCTGTGATATACCAAGAAGTGCTGGGTCAGCCTGCCGGGACCTGCCTGAGCTGTGGGGGGTGAGAGGTGGGAGTCACTGGGCTCTCTGTGCTCCAGATGTCCCTACAAAGTCAAAAGCCACTAATGGGAATAATCATCAGAGCATGATTTTTCATGCCCTGATTCCAATCATAGACCTGTCATCCAAGAAGAATATTGAAGGGTAAATCCCATTTCCTTTTAAGCCAAATGTTCCCACAGAAGCCAAAGCTCGTGGAAACAGCCCTGGCGGGAAGACTGGAGCATACATTGTTCTGGTTTCTCAAGTGAGAGGTGGCAACACTCATCATTCACTGAGAGATGAGTTTGTAGAGAGGGGGGGCCTGCGCATACACGGCGGTGACCTTTCTTGCTTCCTTGGACCAGACTCTCAGCTTACAGGAGGCCATGTGGCCCATCTGGTCTTTGCGAGCAGACAGACGTGGATCCTGGCAGGTGGTGGCTGTGCCACATGTGCTGGCTGCTGGGCAGAGATGCTGCACAGCACAGGCATGCAGTAAGGTCCTAGGGAGTCCCAGAGGGAGCGGAAGGGTCTGGAGCCCTGCCAGAGAAAGGCATAAAGGCCCACACATATGCCCTCTACTTCTGCAGCTCACCCACACCCAGGAAATATGTTAGAGGATGGAGGAACTGAGAGTAGTAGGCATGGTGGCTTGAGCACTCTGGGAAGGGCTAGGCATCCCTGATCTACTGCGTGTAGCCTGTGACCACCCATGGCTGATGCCACTGTTCTAAGTATCTGCATGTGCTAACTCATTGGATCCTCTCAAAATCCCACGTAAGTCACCCTAGTAATTGCTCTGTTTTACACTGGTGGAAGCCAGGGCCCAGGAAGGGTGAGTAGCTGGTAGCTAGTAAGTGCCCCTGGACTTTTTGGCACCTCCTTGGGCTCCTTCCTTGTTCTCCACACATTGCTTTACACCTTGTCTGTCTGCTAAGATGATCACATGGATGGGCTCTTTTAGAGACCTGGGGGAGATCCCACATGTAGGTGAAATCTGTTCATGTGGCCACCTCTGATGTATGACAATGGCTCGGGAAAAATCTGGTTCCAAGGCCAATAGGTGAAAGGTACCTGTCGCTGTGGGTGCTATTTCATTCACTCCCTAAGCATGAGCTACCTTCACCTTCTGGATTGCCACTGTCCCCTTTAGTTGTTTGTGCATTCCTTGTCTGGGACAAACCCTTGCACTGGGTTAAGAATCATCACCCACATGGCATCCGCAGCAGGAAGCGCTGGGTTAGGAGCAGCTCCGGCAAAGCATCTCAGGACTCCTGATCGACAGCGAGTGTCAAGGAATCCACAGTGCCTGTCAGGCTTTGGGACAAGGGTGGAGGCTTGGGGACAAGACCAATATCCTGTGCTGGTCAGACTGGATGAGGCACTTTGTGTTCAGTTCCAGGCACCATGTTTTTAAATAATTACTTCTCTTTTTGTAAATTAGAAGTAGTACATACTCCTTGTAGACTATTTGAGGAATGCAGACAAAATATAAAAGAGCAGTCATTCATGATCCCATCCATGGCACATTCTCACTGTTCCCATTAAGAGTATTTCTTTCCTGTTTTTTTTTTTTAAGAGAGAGAGAAGGAATCAGTTTTATGTAGTTTTTCATGTGGCTTTCATTGCTCTGACATTTAATTGTATGTGGTCCTGGGGTTAGAACCCACATCCTCGTGCATGCCAGGCAAGCGCCTTAATTGTTGAGCCACCACTCCAGCCCCTTTCCTGTTTCCTGTGTGTGTCTGTGTACATGCATGTTAGCATATGTATGCATGTGCATGGGGGTATCCGTGTGTGTAACACTGAGTATCCAACTATACTTTCTTCTTCACTACTCAAAAAATAGTATTTTATATTTATATAATACTGCTTCGTTATGTGGATGTGATGTATGTGTCTGCTTACATCCCCATTATTGCATATTCTTTCATAATAAAAGCTATGCTCTCGGGAAGAGCTGTAAAAATAAAACTTGGCTATTATGTGACTATTTCCTTAGGATGGATTTCTGGAAATAAAAGTTCAATGTGCTTTGCTAAAACACCAGCCTGGCTTCCAGGGGGTTTGATACAGTAGTGCATGTCCTGGGCCAAGTGATTGGCTGCTCTGGACACTGGTGGCAACTGCTGAGAGTGGGGACTCTTTCACTGTGAAAGGGCAGGTGGTGAACACAGCTGCTATCTTCAAAGTATGAAGGGTTCTCCTATGAGAAAAGGTAGATTTCTTATGGATGCCTCCATTGGGAGAGATATGCAGAGGGAAGAGGGTCCTGGCTTAACTCGAGGAAGAAGTTTTTGAACAATAAATAAGCTTGCTGTCAGACAGACTTTGTTTCGATGCTGCAAATTGAAACTTCTAAGGGTGTTTCAAAGAGGGAACACAGAATCACATGGTTTTGGGAATGTGCCTTTCTGAAAATCTCTATGCAGATTGGATGGACAGCAGAATCTCACACTAGGAAAGGGGCTGGAAGAGAGGGGTGGTCCAGGGTGCTCTTTTATTCTTATTAGGCACAGTGTTTGAAATTATATATTCCAACACTTGCATTGAGCAATCTATTCTTTTCCCTCACAAACACACACACATACACACACACATGCATGCACGTGATGGGCCTAAGTTTAATGAGCCTGAACTTGAGGCCACCCATTCGCTTCTTTCAGCGATGCCTGTGGATTCCCAGAGCATGCCAACTGTGTTGAGTTTTTGAGAACTTTTCTTCTTATCAATATTAGTACTTTGATTTTCTCATTTCCTAGTCATTTTTTATAAGATAATAAGAGGAACTCACAATAAGCTGTCCAACTCCTTGGGGAAATCAACAGGGATGACTATGATGGGGCTGGGCACAGAGCCCCTGTGGTCTGGCAGTCAGGGCATGGAGCAGATGCGGGCTGTCCCCAGAGGCTGACGTGTTCCCACATTTAGCCAGTGTGTCAGTGAGTCCAGCGTGGGCTTGCAGGTGGTCTAGACATGGGACACTTGCCTGCATGGGCTTGCTGTCCTGTGCAGGCTGCGCACTAGAACGGTGGGCACATGGGCAGATGTCCCTCCAGGCTGACACCCTGTGGCACAGCGTCAATGGCACGCAGCCCAACCGCCTCATCTCCAATGGCTCCCAACAGGATTTGTTTTAAAGCCAGCAAGCTGTGCATCCATGTGGCTATGCCCAGAGATTCCTAAAGTTACTCTGCACTGCGGTAGAGAAGCACTCTGGGCCATGGTGGCTAATGTAGGTGCCTGTGTAGCTGAGTCCAGAATGTTCTTCAGGGATGGCCGAGGTAAGCACAGAGCAGCCCCCTTGGTTAAACCGGATACCAGTAAGCAGGTACCTTTCGTCTTCTAGCTTCTCTGGCTCCTATGTGAAAGGGACTGGGATTTGCCCGTGAGTGCCTGGAGGGCTGCCCTTCCCTGTCCTCCAACTCCACAGCCGATTTCCACAGAGATGGGACTGGGAGGTCAGCAATGACCCACCACAAATGCAATGTCTTATGGGAGTTGGCAGCTGCAGCCTGTCAGGCTGGATGGTTGGGCAGGAGCTCCCAACCGCTGCTGAAGCCGTAGGCTGTGCAGGGCCAGGGTGGAACCCCGGACAGGAAGGAGGTTCGTGGCTGGCCTGAGCGAGTCCGAGGGGAGCATCTCTGCACCAGTGTCTCCACGAACACATTCCTTCTGTCTTTGTTTTGGTTCCTGCCAAAGACCCCCTGCATTTTAACACAGAGAGAGCCCTTCCTTCATTTATCCATCGTGTGCCAGGCACGGAACTTGTACTGGGCTTGATGGGCGCATCACCAGATGGTTCCTTTTTGGCCATGCTGGGCAAGTCTTTCACCAAAGTAGATGGTTCCATGAGCCAATGAGGCTGCGACTTGAGGGGCAGGAAAGGCTAGGGCTCTCCCCTGACCCTGGGTGCTACGGGGACCCTGGCCAATGGCTGGGACTGGTACTCAGCTCTGGGAAAACAGTGTACTGTATCCAAATGAACCTAGAGCAGGAAGTGTCCCAAGGGACTGTGGGCCCCTCTGGAAATCTGTCCCTTGAATCCGCTGTGCCTGACACATTAGGTGCTTCATAAAAATGAATCGAAGGAGTGACAAAAGCCCTATTTTACAAAGCAACCCCGGTCAAACAAGGTGTAACTGAGCTGGCCCAGGAGGTCCTGGGAAAGGGAAATCTACAGACTGCAGGGACAGGCAGTGGCCCCGAGGCTGGAAGCAGGTAGGATAGACAGCTAGGGTGGGTTACTGAGGCCCCAGGGCTGGGGCAGAACAGAGTCCCAAAGCATTCGGCTCCTCCTCAGCACAGTTCCTGTAATGAGTGGTGGGGATGAAGGGCAGAGCCGCCCCCTGCAAACGTGTTTACCTTGCATCTGAAGCAGCAGCCTTTCTCCTACCTCTTGGCTTGCTTTCCTGGTTGCTCTTTCTGTGTCTTCCTTGTTGATTCTCCTCACTGTTAAATGTCACAGTGTCTCTGATCCGGCCCCTCCTGTGCTCTTCATAAGAACTCCGGGTTCTCTAATGACAGCCTGTGACTCTAAGCGTCATCTCTGTGTTTGAGACATCTGAATGTCGAGCTCCAGCCTTGACTGGCCCCTGAGCTGCTGATCTGTAATGCTTACACCTTCATGGGGATCACTGATAGATGACTCAAAAGAAGGCCTTTTTCCCTCTCTCAATCCTGCCCGCAACTCCTACACCCAAGCCACTCATTTCCCCAACCTAAGTAAACAGCACTAGAAGCCATCAAGTCCAACTGGGCCAGGAAGAGGCCAGGAGATCCAAAAACATAGCACACGAAGGAACACTCATTTTCAGGTGCCCACCCTGTCTCTACAAACCTGGAGCGACAACTTCCTTAAATTCGGTGTCCTTTTTTTGGGTACCAGGGATTGAACTCAGAGGCACTTAACCACTGAGCTACATCCCCAGCCCTTTATATTTTTTTATTTGGAGACAAGGTCTCACTAAATTGCTTGAGGCCTCGCTAAGTTGCTGAGGCTGACTTAGAACTTGCCACCCTCCTGCCTCAGCCTCCCGAGGCGCTGGGATTACAGGCGTGCACCACCACATGGCAAATTCTGTGTTCTTGGTGACTCACTCTAGTCCCTCCGTGCCTGCACCAGGTTGCTCCAGCCAAATGCCTAGCAAATATATTTGATTTTTCTCATTTTCTTCCTGCTTAGCTTTGTCCTTGGCAAGCCTACTCTGTATCCTAAACTTTGCAAACGCATCCAGTCCCCTCTGCCATCCCGCCATGGTCTCTCCCTGGGACCTCTTCATGGTTTCCCTGATGCCATTCTCACCCTCCTCTAACCTATTTTCTGCACAGCAGCCAGGAATTCAATTTTCATTTTTATAAAGGTAATACATGGCTGTAGTTTAAAAAGACAAATAGTTCTATAAAGCTTCTAATGAAAAACAGCCAGCTGCTGTCCCATCCCTTCTCAGGCACAATTCACGCTCCCAGAGGTGATCGCATTCAACAAAGTTGACAGTTTCCACCGTCCTTAGACTGCTAGCATTTTCTGTTATTTTCTACTGAATTCCAACCATGGAATACGATTTCTCTCTTAGCATCCTCCCATCACCCAGGCACCTCCCACTAACATCTTTCCAATAGCAAAAGTCGTATCAAAACACTGGGCCGTAGGGACTGGACAGGTGGCTCGGTGGTTACGGCACTTGCCTGGCATGCGCGAGTACGCGAGTTCGAACCCCAGCACCACATACACAAGGAAGTTTCTGAGGAATGAAGGTCACATGAAAAACTAAATAAAAATTGCTTCTCTGTTTCTCTCTCTCTCACTGTCCCCTCTTTCTTAAAAAAAAAAAAAACCAAAACATTGGGCCATAGCAAAGGTACAGCAACACATAATCTAGGGGAACCATAGATATGTGGGGGCATGGGTGGAGAGGAAGAATCTAGGGAGACAGTCAACAATGTAGCATACTCTTTACCCCCGCCCCAGAAGCTAAATGTTATTTATGTGATTGTTTATTTCTGGAAAATTCACACACACACACACACACACACACACACACACGTGTATCTGGGGTGTGGGCGATGTGGGAGTAACTCTGGTTGAGAAGCAAATGCATATCATATTGTTACTTGATATGCATTTATGATTGTACAACTCAACTCCTTAATTAAAAAAAGTCCCCACGGGGCCAGGTGCGGCTGCCTACTTGTGCTGGGTGGGGAGGGGCGTGGGGGCCTCCTCTTCTCAGGCTGATTGTCAGTCCACTCTCCTGCTTCAGCCCCACCTGCTCCATGGCCTTCAGAGACTCCCTTTCTCATGAATCCGGATTTTGCAATGGACCCCACAACCTTCCTGGCTTCCTTCCCTTCAGAGGCTACGGCTCCCTTTCGGCTGCTCTGATGATGTGGCTGTCGCTAGTCCATCTGCTTCCTATATTGCATTTTGCTATGTTTTATCTGTTGTGGTTGCCATCCATTATTTTTGCTCCATAGGGTAATTTTGTGTTTATCTTTCTTTCTCTATTTTTTTTGTTTGTCATTTTGTTGGGGTTTAAAAAAAAACATGTTTAACTCATCACCATCCCCATTTCCAACTGGGAGCCTGTAAGTGATACATTTCTGCACATCGCGTAGTTCTCAAAATTTTATCCTTTGTCTCTTTTTTTTAATTCCTTTATCTTTCTTGAATGAGTAAAATACTATGGGTTTCAAGGGTACTCAATATTAACATGTTTATACTGACTGAGGGCATAATATAACCTTTTTTCAATCATCAAACATCCAAGCTGTTAATTGAGCATTGACTACTTGTTAAACACCGCTTTAGGTGACATGAAGGGAACAAAGCAGTCAAGATGCCAACCCTCATGGAGATCTGTCCTTATTGTTGGGGGGTCATCAGATGGTAAACATCGCTATAATAAATGTGTACATTACAGAACATGTTATAAAGTGATGAGATCTATGAATGAAATAAAAAGTGAAGTAAGGAAAATTCTGAGAGCCAGGCATCAGGGAAGCTTGCATTACTCAAAGGGGCAGATGGCGAAGGCTTCATTGGGAGGTGGTGTTTGAGCAGAGACAGGCTGAAGGACAGGGAGTGAGAAGTGGGCTCTGTGAGGTAGAGCTTTCCAGAAGGCAAGATCCACTTATTCATAGGCCTCAGAGCAGGAGCCAGCTGGTGGCAGGAAGGCCACTGTCCCAGAAACGGAGTGAAGAGGAAGTTGCTGTAAGAGTACAGATGAGAGTACTCAATGAGATGGGAGTTGACAGGGTTCTGAGCAGAGGCATGATGGAGTCTGATCCCATCAGCTCATTCTGTGTGGTAAGCGGATTAGAGGGGGCAAGGGGTAAAACAGGCATTCTAAATAACCCAGGTGTGACATAGCAGTGGCTCAGACAGGGGTGGCAGCAGAGGAGGAGGTGAGAAGTGGCCAGATCCTGGACATGAACCTGAGGTGGACCCAGTAGAACCTCCTTAAGGTTTCAAGTAGCAGTGAGAGACAGGGCAGAGTCCAGAATGGCACTAAGTGTTTTGGTCTGAGCTTTTTGGCAAAGACTGAGGGGAGTATTGGAATTTTGGCAGTGGCTGGAGGAGTGTGAAGGGGGTTCCGTGAGTAGCCAGAGAATCAATGCCATGCAATCAAGGAAAGAGTGGGATCGTCTGTTCGGGTTAAATCCCTCATTTCCATTGTACAAAAATAAAGCTCCACGTTGTAATGAAGAACCCATGGCTTGGCCCGCTTTGCTGTCACTCTCAGGCTTGCTCCCCAATCGGGATGAAATGCTCTCCACCCAGATTTCCACGTGGCTGCCTCCCATTTATCACTCTGATCTTAGTTTAAATGTCACCAACTCAGAGTAGCCTTCTCTGTCCATCCAGATCACCTCCTTCTATCCCATCATCCCGTTCTAACGTAATGGTAGCACTTTCCATAATGGATATTGTCTTGTTTATGAGATAAACCTGCGGAAGGTCCTGAGACGTGAGTGTTGCCACTCTGTGAGCAGGTTCCTGGCAAGTCATGTTTACTGCACTGTCCCCAGGGCTAGAACTGTGCCTGGCACAGAGCACAGCTTTCCCATTCCCGGATGGACGAGTGTCACATCGAGTCTGCCCCTCCCCGACCTTTACCCTCAGCTCACTGTTTGGTTTTCATGTGAACTGATTTTCTGCCAAGCCTGGGATTAGCTGCATTTCATAACTTCTCATCAGATGGGAACTTGCGGATTCCCGGAAGGGTGTTGTTGGTGGAAGACTTCTAACACTCTCAGGACCTGTCCAAGACAAGACTCTCAACAGCCAAGGTTGGAGCCTGGAGTCTCTCCCTCCTTGCCCAAGGAAGAGCCAATTTGGGGAATGATAAGTTTATTTCTTCCTCATTTTTTTCCCCCCTCCAGGCTCAGCCAATCTAGAAATACTATTTTTGGAGGGAAATGAAGAGCCCTGGTTTGACCTGGGGTGAGGATGTTTCTCACAGAGACTTCTGACTTCACTTGCTTTCAGTAAGTCCGTGGAGGGGAAAGAGATTGAATCAGGACCTCTCCATGTGTGGATGGGGAAGAAGGCTCTGGGTGCCATTTGCACCTCCTCTGGCTGCTTTTAACTGATTTGAAGAAGCAAATCTCTACTTTTCCCCTCAATGTATTTTGACTTTAATCTTATGTCCCTTGAATCCAACCTGTGCTTTGTAGTCAGAATGAGCTTTCAGCTAAATCCCTATCTGCTTTTCTTTGGGTATTTTCTATTTTGACTTCCTTTGGGGTTGACTAAACCTTTCAACCGTGTCTACTTTCTTTAACGTATTGACTAGAGCTATTTTGAATTTCTCTAACTTTTTTATATTATTTGGGTTTTCCTCTTTGTAAGGAAAGAAGTGAATGGAGGAAATAGAGAGCAGAGTGGTGGTGGCTTAATAGGTTTATTGGGAGAAACCTGTGGAGGGGGCCCCAGGAGAGTCTGGGACCCATCTTCCGCTCACAGACTGGGGTAGATATAGAGGACTAAGGGAAAAGAAGGTTAGGGCGTTACTAGGGAGTTGTCAGGGAAGGGTCCTTTCTTATGGACTGTTTAGGGTTTCTTTGCATGATGGGGGAGACTCTTAGGTGGAGCTGAGGTTTAGGATTAGGTGGGTCCAGGGTTTAGGGATTATGTGGGTGCATCAGCAGTGTAGGGCTAGGTGGGTCTTGTTTTAAAATGGAAGATAAGATTCAAAATGGCATTGCCTGGGCTGGAGCGGTGGCTCAGCGGTTTTGGTGCTTGCCTGGCAAGCACGAGGACTTGGGTTCAAACCCCAGCACCACGTACACAACTAAGTGTTGGAGCAATGAAGGCCATGTGAAAAACTAAAATAAAGTTGTTTCTCTTTCTCTGTCTCTCTCACTGTCCCTCTCTCTTTAAAAAAACAAAAACAAAAACAAAAACAAAATGGCATTGCCTAGGTCACGTTCTACCTAATATTCTGCCTTTTTCTTTTCATTTGATAGGAAGAGATGAGGGAGAGAAGGGGCGATGATGTCTCTCAAATTATTTCCTGCTGAGACGAGGCCTTGACTGAAGACTCCTGTAGGGGTTGGTATAGAGCAACTCTTTTTTTTTTTTTTTTTTTTAAAGAAAGAGGGGACAGAGAGAGAGAGAGAGAGAGAAGCAATCTTTAGTTTTTTATATGACTTTCATTCCTGGGACACTGGTTGTGTACATGCTGGGGTTTGAACTCGTATACTCGCGAATGCCAGACAAGCTCCGTAAA
>PVKS010008154.1:0-48656 GCA_004027875.1 Aplodontia rufa
GTGAAGGGAATGAGGCCTGTCAGGGAACAGTAGCAATGGTGCTGTGGCCCAGGCGCTGATGGGGCTCCCTGTGGTCTCCTGACATCCCACGAAGGTGGGCAGCATCACCCACAGGATACCATAGGATTACGGATTTAATTGCCCACACTGTTGTCATAGACAATTACAAATTGGTTCAAAAGCTTTAGATAAAGTCAACTGAGTTATTTAAGAAAGCTAGAGATGTTGGGAGAGGTGGGGGTGGGAGAGGGACACTGGGTTAACAATATTTAAAAATTAGCTCCCTGTGGGTTGGAGCGGTGGCTCAGTGGTTGGAGCACGTGGAGAGCTTGCCTGGCATGTGCGAGGACGCAGGTTTGAACCCCAGCACCATGAACACAACAAAGTGAGAAATGAAGACCAGATGAAACACTAAATTAAATTGATTTTTCTTAAAAAAAAATTAACTCCATGGAGGAAAATAATGTCCCTGTACCAAATTTCTTTTAAAACTATACAACTTAAAGAAAAAAATAAAGCCATGCATAATCTCACCCCCAGTGTCTCATTCTTAATAACTCTGTACATATTTTTCTAGTCTTTTTTTCTCTGCATATGTCTGTATTTCTTCCACACTGAAAACATATATCTTGTATATTTTATATCCTGATTTTTTATTAAATCTTAATATATAAAAGAAATATTTTCTCTTATTTGTAAATATTCTTTAAAATTTGATTCATAATGATTTGCCTCCTATTATAGACACCCAAATTTTACCAAACCTCTCTTATATAATAGTTAGAGTTTTCTTGTTGTCTCTCTCTCTCTCTCTCTCTCCCCACCCTCTTTTAAATAACTCTGCAGGGCTGCAGTGGTGGCTCAATGGTAGAGACTGGCATGAACGAGGACCCGGGTTCGAACCCCAGCACCACAACTAAGTGTTAGAAAAACAAAAACCAGATGAAAAATAAACAAATAAAATCGATTCTCCTTTACTCTTTCTCTAAAAAAAAAAAAAAATGAAAGAAAGAAAGTAAAGGATTTTTAAAATACATAAACAGATAAATAACACTGCAATGACTGCCAATATACACAAAATTTGACCATATCTTTGATTATTTCCTTGTAGATTCCTAGAATAATATAAAATGTTTTAATGCCACTGTCAGACATAAAAAAAGAATAACTGGACTAGAGGGGCCTTGGCCCTGAATCAGGTTGGCAGGTGTACATTTTATGTGGAGTTTATCTTGGGTTTTGCTCTTAAAACTTGTCTCTGTCGCCTATGGCCACCAATACTTCAGATAAAGAAACATGAACTTATTTATAGTTTAACTACATAAGTAATTTTTGTATATTTCAGACCAATAAATCATCCTGTCCTATTTCATCTCAGTGCCTCACATTGCCTGACTGGTAGCTGGTTCCATAAATATAGACAGCAGGCTGTCTATGAAATGAAATACTTCCAAAAAGAAAAAGAAAAACAAAAACAAAAACAGTGACCTTCAATTTTGTGAGCTAACACTGAAAATGTGACATTCTGGTGCTTTCCCGCCATTGTGTTCCACAGCCCAGATGGCTTCGTGCACATCTTGGGGACAGCCCGGGCAAGCAGTGCTCTGCAATGGTGGGGAACAGTCTCAGCGGTGGGAGCAAAGTCCTTCAGGGTCTAACATAGCAACTGCTCTGAGCCAAGGGAGTGCTGTGCCTCTCTGGCAACAGCATGGGTGGCTGCCCTTTCTCTGCCTTCCTCCAGTTGTGCTCACACAGCCTACTTTGCTCATCTGTTTTGTGTCACTAGAACCCTGAGGACAGCAAGAATCTGTAAAACCACTCATTTTATGAAAGGAGAGCTTTTAAAATGAGCACATTCAATGAGCTGACTCAAAAAAGATACCCAGAAAGGGCAAAATTTGAAATAAAAGGGCCATCGGAGATTTGGCCTCCTATATCATTCATTTTCTTCCATCAGAAGGGCTCCTTTTTCTGTTAGCTGCTGCCTTAATATGTCCAGGTCCCAGGTGCTCTTCTCTCTTTTCGGTGTTTGCGAAGTCCACTTCTAGGGGAAAGGTCCTGTCCTTAACACAAACACGACCAGGAAGCATAGTGTGGGACAGAAAAGGCTTCGAGGAATGATGGAAAGAGAGGGAATGGAGACTACGGGATCCTGAGACTTAGTCTTCAGTCTTTCTGAATGACCTTGGTCAAGTCACTGAGCCCATGCACTCATTCAACTAACATTTGAATATTTGTGATATACTATAGTAGTGCCATTCAAGAGAAATAAAATGCTAGCTGCACATGCAATTTAGAATTTTCTAGGAATCAACTCTAAAAAGGTGAAAGAAATAGCTAAAACTAATTTTAATAATATATCTTATTAACCCAATACATACAAAATTTTACCATTTCAACATGTATGTATTCAAGCCAGGCATGGTGGTGCATGCCTGTAATGCCATCAGCTCCAGAGGCTGAGGCAGGAGGATCACAAGTTCAAAGCCAGCCTCAGCAACTTAGTAAAGCCCTGAGCAACTTAGTGAGACCCTTTCTCAAAATTAGAAAAAAAAAAATAAAATGGCCTGGGGATATAGCTCAGTGGTTAACCACCTCTGTGTTCAATCCCTAGTACCATAAAAATGTATATACAAATTATTTAAGAGAATTTTTAGCATCTCTTTTCCATACTAAGTCTTGAGAATTCAGTATATGTTTTATATTTCAAGCTTCTCTCAATTCAGATAGTAAATTTTAACCAGAAACAGTTGAATTATGTTTAGACTTCATAAAATTAACAGTTAAAAATGGATTCATACACCATATTATAAGGATACTTGAAAGTTTTTCAATAACTGAATAAGATTTTAAATTTAAATTAATCAAAATTTTTAAAAATTAAAAATTCCATTTCTCCATCTCATTAGCCGCATTTTGGGTGCTCAAAAGGAACATGTAGCTCGTGACTTTACCATACTGATTGCTTCTTGAGCTCAGGATCAACCTCAGTTAACAAATTGAACCCTGCCCTCTAGTATTTCAATCCAATAGGGAACTTGGGAACTAACAAGTGCAATATAAGGTTTCTTCTTGAATACAGTTGAGACTAGAAGTTTGTAAGTTAATCTTTAGCCAGTTCAGTTCAAGAGAGGAGTCATAAAAATGGTATCTACATAAACATTTTTAAGTAAAGGTACATTCATTCACCAACTTATGGGGTCCGACCAAAGGGTTTTCTCTGAATAAGGGTGTGCTGATTGGAACTGTGATTTGCCTTCCTTGCAAAAGTCAGATTCACTATGCAGAAACAATTACTTTCAAGAAATGGGGAAAAAAAATTCAGAGTTGTACCTGCAGGCCTTGGTCAGGGGCTGGCTACAGTCAGTAGAAGAGCCACATGGGATGGGCCAATATAATGCCGACAGAAGTGACAGATGCCATTCACTGCCTATTCACTCACCATCCCCCTCCTCTCTCTGCCAAAGAGAACTCTGGTTTTATTCAGAGAGTAAATAGGGATTCCTTGATCTCTAGGGAGCTGGTCATGGTCTACTGAGGCCAGGGAAGAATCGTGATTGACTTATACCCTTGCCAGGAATTGGCTAGGGGTTTGCATATGACTCCATTCTGCTCAGTGAAATTTCAGGGTAAATTTGTTGACATGCTCTGGCAAAGATTTTCTTCCAGCTCCCAATCAGAACATCTTTGACCCTTTCCTCTTTCTTCATGCTTGGAATACAGGTCTGGGGGAAGTTGCAGCTGCCATCTTGCGACCATGGGGAAATGATACACAAAATTGTCCCACTGGAGATGGTAGAGTGAATGGAATATTCACCTGGACTCCTGTTGACATATGTGGGCAGCTATGGAAACTATGGACACCTTGTATTGTGAGAAGATTAAATATCTTAACAACCACTGTCAATAACTAACAGGAGTGTGGTTAAAGCTACTGTTAACCAAGCACACCCTAAGCAGAAGCTGAATACATTCTAATCCTAACTTTCCTGCACTTACCAGATCTGCACCAGGTAAGGGCAGCAGGTGAATCTCGCCTTGGCTGACTAATAAGCCAACAACCAGAAGCTGAGTGTTTGTCCTTGCCTTCTCACCTGCCTATCCTTGGAGATCACGCCAGATAGCAAAGGGGCCCCTTGTTGATTTCAACTGGGACAGCTCTTCTACAGTTTGTCATTATGATGAGAACCAGTAAATCACTAGATGCAGGAATTGTCTTTTCCAAGGTTCCTTGGAGGCTCTTCTCCATAAACCCTTGGTGATTTGGCCAGCCTGCAGAAATGCTCTCTCATGAGCCACAGTACTGACTTAATAGGTATTTTATTTATTTATTTATTTATTCTTTTTTTTTTTTTTTTGGTAGTAGATGAATTTTATTATAGAACGTAAAGGAAGGGAAAAGAGCAGACTTCCCCCAGAGTGGGGGAATGCGTATTTAAACACATACTCTCTTGCAGCCCGTTTGTTTCTTTATCCTAACTTGTTATGTGTGTAGTTATCTTGAGCTCAGGCTCTATGTGCTATCTCTCCTGGCATCTAGCACCAGGCAGGCACCAGGCTGCTGTTCAAAAATACCTGTTAGAGGGGCTGGAGAGTTGGCTCGGTGGTTACAGTGCTTGCCCGGCATGCGCGAGTACACGGGTTCAAACCCCAGCACCCATGTACACAACTAAGTTCAGAGCAACGAAAGCCATGTGAAAAAACTCAATAAAGATTGATTCTCTTTCTCTCTCTCTCTCTCACTGTCCTTCTCTCTTTAAAAAAAAAAAAAAATACCTGTTAGATAGGCCGGTGAAAGAATGCAACTGTAAATCCAGAGATCCTCGCCCTCTTGATCCTGGACTGGTATTTACCTTAAGAAGCACCTAAGCCAGTGGTGAATTGATGTCTACATTGTTGTTATTACGTCACACAGATTCTTATGTCTACTACTGTATTTGAAGTAAGATGTGCCCCTATTTCTTAAGACCTCTATCAGTTTTGGAGTTATGGTATTCTTAACCACTTGACTGATGCTCTAAGTTTTTTCCCCAATTTCTTTTGCTGAGATTGCAAGGAACTTATTCTAAGGCTTTACGCTCCTTTCCTCTCTTCCCACATTTCTGCCACCTAGAGACAAGCATACTTCAAATATTTCCTGGGAACTCTGCTCTGCCTCCCCCTCCTCCTCCCCAGTTGGACAGCCTCTGAAGGTCTGGGCAGAGAGAGGGAAGGCCTGACCACGGTGCCTCTGGTGGGTTAGTCCCAAAAGAGACCATAGCGAGGGTGGGGTGTTCTGCCTGGGGCAGCCAAGAATGAAAACAGCCTAAGTCCCCAGGGAGTGCTGACGGTACAAACACAGGAAGCCAGGGGCCCACACCGGCTTCTAGAGGCAAATAGAAGGAATGGAAGGTCAGCAACTCTGCAGAAGCTGGAACAAAGTGGCAGAAGACTGAAAATGGAGCAAGGAGGGTCCTGTTCATCCCCAAAATGTGCTTTGCTTCCCACGCTCATTCACAAACCATGTGGCCACGGAAGTGTTGACCCAGCAAACATAGAAAGAAGAACTAGAGGACACTTCCTTGTACGCCTTTTTCTTTCCCCAGTCCTGCATCTCTCACAGTTAACTTTGTCTGGTTGTTCCATTTACTAAACAGTTAATTCCCTGGCCACCCTCTGGGCTGCTCCAGTGACAATTGTCCACTTGCCCGGCTGCGTGCACATTTGCAAGTGAAGAACACCAAGGTTCCAGGAAGACAGTGGCTTCCCTAGGTGGCCTGTCTGCTGGGGGGGGGGGGGTCTCTAAAACTCCTGCAAGGGTTGGGGAGAAGAGCAGTAAAATGTGGACAGAAAAACAAGCAGATCCTTATCAACCCTAGAACAGCAGCAGAGTGCAGAGGGTGGTCAGAAGCCTGGTGAAGCAAGTAAAAGATAACAGACAGCCAGCAGCAGGCAGCAACTGACAGATTTCTCTGAGAGGGTGGGAGGTAGTTGAGCAATTACCCAGGGATAAAGCTGAGACCCACGGAGCAAAGAAAGAAATGGAATGAAGCTGGCAAAGACCAAAGGGTGGTGGGCTTCAGAGGGAACAAGGAACAAGGCTTAAGAATTACCATTAGATACCACATAAAGAAAAGTTCCAAATCGGTAAGACAGATTGGGTCACTTGGGCGAAAGAGGAAAGGGAAGGGAATGGCTGTTTCAGGACAATTGCTTTTAAAACTTGTGATTTTCTTTCTTTTTTTTAAACAAAGATGAGCTCAAAATGAGATCACTGGGGCTGTTGCCTCAGTGCACGGCTGCCACAGGAAAATGGGAAGGTCAAGAATTTCTGGAAGTGCAAAGTCACCCTACTGAGTCACTAAGGGGACTCCCAGAGGTCTTAAATATGTTACTAGTGGCCCCAGATTGGGATCCTGGCTGCAGAGACCAACCAATGAGGCAGGTCCAAAGGGCTAACTCTGGTTCCTGAATGCAGCACCCAAGACCTTGATCGGTAACTAGGAAGACGGTGGGTCTGGGGCTGGAGAGGGCCCTTGGCCAGGGCCCACAGGAGCACTGTGGTTGATCTGATGAGAGATAACGGTACTGTGGATGCCACAGCAACTGGCCTTATTTTTAGCAGGGAACCTCTGCAAGGCCCGGGTTTGTTTAGGTATGCAGTTCTCAGCACTTCTTTGGCATTCAGCCTCCCTCTCCTCCCTTGACCTTCTGCCACATCCTCTGGCCCATTTCCAAACCTGGATCATATTCATGATCCACGTTTCCTCCACTTGCCCTGAAGACCCCACGCCCACCACATGACCCAGCCCACCACCTGTCCCTTCTGCTGACCCCCTGCAGACATCCTTATCACCTTCAAATGATTTTTTTGTCCATTTTGGCCACACTTGTCACAAACTTTCTGCACGCCCCACCCTCAAGGAGCTAGATTTTAATAAAATAGAAGTTCCTTCTACTTCTATCCCCTCTCCTCCAACACGCACACACTGACACCAACCTTGGGACATTTTCTTGTCTTTAACCTTGGACCATCAATCCTCCCTTCATTTCCCAATTACCTTCTTCTCAACAACTTTATCAGTCTTCTCTTTCTTCAAGCTCCAACCTGGTTCACCCCTTCACTGCCCCTTGCCCCCAGCCCTGCTCCAGTCAGCAGATGATATCGCCCCTAGTTAAGAAATTAGGTCATCTGACATCTTTTCCTTTTCTGTCTCAGGCTTTTGCCTCCCTCTCTTCCTCACACTCCTCCTTCTGATCCTTCCACTGTGTGGGGTACATTTCCCTAGCTGTCTCCATTCCTCACCATTTCCTTTACTCTCTTTCCCTTGCATGAGAAAGGTTTATGACTTTAACTGTGCTTCAAATCACCTGAAGAGCCTTAAAGAGTTCTAGATCTACTCAAAAGAATTGAAACCAGGGTCTTAAAAGATGTTTGTACTCTGCATTCATAGTGGCTTTATTCCAAGTAGCCAAAAGGTTGAAGCAACCCTGGTCCATCAACAGATGAATGAATAAACTAAATATGGTATATATCCATATGATAGAATATTATTCAGCCTTCAAAAGGAAGGGACTTGTTCTATAACATGGAATATGCCACAGTGCTTGGCACATCCAGGGCCCTCAGTAACAGATCTTTTCACCTCCCTTCCTATTATGATCTGACAAATGAGGTGTGAAGTAATGAAAGTCACTCCTATGTAAGACTCTTGGAAATTCCTCCTTCTCCTCTCCTTTTCTCCTCCCCTTTCTGCTCAAGATGGACAAGACACAAGGTAGAGAAGGTCTCCTGACCAGGACTAAGACTGGTCTTGCTGTGAGTGAAAAATAAACATTTATTGAGTTAAAGAACTAGGGGTTTTCAGTTGAGGATGCTGGCTTTCTCCACCTCTGTTCACTCCTTCATTCGATACTCTTTAAAATACTGATCATGTGCCTGGTATATGGCTATGAGCATTCTCATCCCCCTTATTTCTCTTTACACTCCAAGTGCGGATCATCCTCCTGGAATTTGCTGTCCCTTAGTCTTGGTCACAGGGCTTTCTGCTGCTCTCTGCACCCTGGTGGTGGTCTTCACTCTCCTCCTTCTCACTTACGAAAACAAAGGCAGAACACAAGAGTGCTTTTGGCTTCTCTTCCTCTCTAACTCTAGTGTCCATGAAAGGAGAGGGAACAGGAGTAGGTGGAGGGAGCCTTGCAAGCTAATGCAGATCAGACTCCTGTGAAGGAGAGGGGAAGGAAGGAAGATTGGACAGGAGAAGACCCAGGCTGCCGTGAACCTCTGAGAAAGGGTGGGCCAGGCTGCTGGGCCCTGGGCAGAGAGCTTGCTAGAGGAGTCTGTGTTGGACAGGAATGACCTGGCTCTCGTGGCTTTGCCATGCTCTGACACTAACTGGGAGCAGCCCAGCGAGAGTGTCTCTTTGGTGTGCATTTGGTGGTGGACTCCAGAGGAGCAACAGCTGTTGGCTGTCAGCCACACCGTGCTCCTCCCACCAGGCTCCCTCAAAAGAGATCGGAAAGCGTGTACGCCCTTGGCTGCTGCTGCTGCCGCCGCTGCTGCCTACCCACTCTCTCTATTGCGCTATTCCTCCTCTTGGGAAGCTCGTTAGCTCCAGCGTGTCCATTGACACTTGATATCCTGGGAGCGTTAAGTGTGAGGCTCAGACCATCTGCAAGAGCACACTTTGTATACATGGCGCAGCTCAGACTTCGCCTTCCCTGTGAAGCTCTTCTTCCCCACCCCCACCTGTGCACCTACGACTACCTCTTCCCTTACCAGAGTCTGCTTTTTTAAAAATTTTAATATAAAAGCCCACTTTCCCTGATGGCTTGTGAGCATTGTACACATATTTATATTTACATCCCTGCAGCCTGATACAAACAAGACATACAGTGGGTGCTCAGTTGTTCAATAACTGAATTATAAGGTGCTATTAGGTAACCATGCAGAGTGTGGGAAATTGCATAATGGGAGCGAAAGAGATGCATTCCATCCCTCGCTCCGACACTTACAAGTTCATGATCTTGGGCAAAATACTGAACACCATTGACACTCATTGTTTTGTCTATAAAAAGGAAGTGACCTTAATTAAGTGTCCACTCTGAAGTAGGCATTTCATACAAGGTGACTCACTTAATAGGAGCTACCTGCCCACCCCAACAATGAGATTATTGTGAAGATCAGCAAAAACCTTGGATGTGAAAGCAATGGGTAAACTCCAAAGCTCTATAAAAAATGAAATTTTTACCACCTCTGTGCACTCAAACCCCAAATCTTCATTTATGCCCTAACTTATGTTGCAAGTTCCAGGCTCACATACCAGATCAAAGACTCCCTTTTCTCATAGTAATCTCCTCAGCAAACATCATCTTCTAGTTTCTAGTTCCCCCATATGCATACCTAGCCCATTTTCTTGGGCCTTGTCCTACAGGGTTTCCCATAAGGCAGGCCCTCCGCCGGGCCAGAAGGGACTAGGGCTTGAGCAAGCCTGCACTGACCCAGACCAGATTTTCTCACAGTGGCCCTCTGCCTGAAGCAGAGGAAAGCTTCATCCCTTTCCACCTACTGAAAACTCGTCCCCTTAAATGCCAAGATCAGATCCCACCACCCCAAAGAGAGCTCTCTTAACTATGAGGAGGGCTACCAGTATTGCTAGCACTGCTGCAATTACTAACGTCTAGGTAAAACACTGCCTGGGTTTGTATCTCCCGATTCTGCCATTTACTAGTAGTCTGACTTTGAGAAAATTCATCTCTCTGTATTTCGGTTTAATCATCTGTAAAACTGGCCCCTCATAGGGTTCTTAAGAAGACCAGATGGCACAGGTCCCACTCAGAAGAGAGCCTGTGCGACGGTGGTCTCCATTTGACAGAGAACACAGTTCTGCACACAAACACAGCACACAATGAACAAGATATTTTCACGCAGCAAGTTAATTTTATTGAGCTCAGGCCATGCTCAGGAACTATTAGTCACTTTACCTGTATTATTTATTTCTTATGATGATCCAAGACTTTATTTTCTAAAAACAAGGAAACAGGTCCAGAAACTAAGTAACTTCCTTAAGTCATGAATTTTATTTCATTCTATGGACTTCAAATTCAATTCCAAACTCTGGACGTTGATATCACACCCATATCTCCCTCCCTCCTCAGTGTCTTACACTCTGACTGTAGGTAACCTGAGGGCAGTGCCTGTCTGCACTTGCTTGCCAGAGCCTGTTTCCCAAGCACTGCAATATTCAACAAATGCACTATGATTGAAAGATTAGTTCATTCCATATTTATTGAGTGCCTGCAAAGTCAGACAGAAAGGTAAAGCACAAGTTGTATCATAAGTAAAAAATGCTATTATAGTAGATCGCATATTACAGTACACATGCATACGCACACACAGAATAATCTATTTACAGTATAGAATGGCACAGAGAGGGAAAGTACCACAAAGCAGCAATCGCTGGATGGATTCCATACACAACCAACAGCAATGTGTACAAACACCCAGAACAAAAACTATCCAAGAAAACACTCTGTGTAGCAGTGGCCTAGCTAAAAACATTAGATTAGCAAGCAAAACTTGCAGAATTAGCCGCCCCCCCTTGCCCTTCACGGGTTGCAAAATGCTGTAAACAGATCTCTAGCAATGTTTTTGAGGGCAGATCCAGGACAAGGAGTCTGCCAGGAAGACAGCTGCCTCCTTTGCTGACTCTTACTCATTACCTACTGACTGAGTGCTTTTCCCCAGACCACAGCCACAGGAGTCCATGACCCTCTGCCAAAGGAGCCCTTGAGCATAGCTGCAGTGGGCACACTGGATGGAAGGAAGGGATACTGCATACCAGGCACTAAGCACAGGCTCCCCCGTGGGGTCCTCGCTACACTCTCCAGATGACTGGGCTTGGTGGTGCAAGCTTGGAATCCCAGTGACTCTGAAGGTAAGGCAGGAAGATCACAAGTTCAAGGCCAGTCTCAGCAATTTAGCAAGACCCTCAGTAACTTAGTGAGGTTCTGTCTCAAAATAATTTTTTTTAAAGAGAGAAGGACAGTGAGAGAGAGAGAGAGACAGAGAGAATCAATTTTTATTTAGTTTTTCACATGGCTTTCGTTGCTCTGACACTTAGCTGTGTACGTGGGTTGCTGGGATTTGAACCCATGTACTTGTGCATGCCAAGCAAGCACTGTAACCACTGAGCTCCAGCCCCCCTCAAAATAAAATTTTAAAAAGGGCTAAGGATGTGTGGCTCAGTGGTTGAGGGCCCTGGGTTAAATTCTCAGGACCACACACACGTACATACCCCATGCTTCTCAAACCTCCCTCCCTGCTTCCACTTCTGCTAATGCCTTAACCATTCTGCATTGAGTAAATAGAATTTTTCAAAGGGAAATTGCTTCATCTTCCTGCCGCTAAGTTCCTAAGCCTCACTGAATCTATGCCCTTCTTATTCCCTCTTATTACTAGGGATGAAGGGTCTTGCCCACAATCAGAGTGAGAAAGATAACTGTACACGGCAAACAGATATAAAACTAGACAATATCACTAACAACCACCACTTTGGAAACTGATCAAAGTCAGGCAACAGATGGAGAAGCTTTCCTCGTGAAAACTCTACCATATCAATTAAGAAGGGCAAGTTTATGGCCTTTGTTGTGCTGGGCAGGGGGCAGGAAGTGTTCCTATGAGCATGTCACTGTGCAGAGTGGCGAAACCCCACAGGTTCTTCTGCTGGGGATGGTCATCTTCATTTGGGAAGGGCAGTTAAACTGTTAGTACAGGGTAATTTCAGAAATGAGATTCATGGAATTCCCACCTGATACTGGATGTGTGCTAACCTAAGTGTGCACTCCAGTGAAAACGGAATGTCTACAGACACTTGAACTTCCGTGCCTTTAAATACGCTCCTCACCCCATACACACCTCAGCAGAGTGGAAGGCTTACTTTGTGTCTGAGCATAAGCTCTGGACATTACCGGTGCAGGAGAGACCCCAGAGAGCCAAGTACCCTCCAGCCAAGATGGGGGTGGCAGGGGGAAGAAAGCAAGCAGAGTACAGACAGTAGTGGCTACACTCTGCAAGAGGCAGAGTTAGCAGTTTTGAGGGCAGACAAGTTAGCAACTGACTGAGACAAAAAACAATGATCATAAGAGTAAAACAGAATCCAACAAAACTAAACAGTATTTACAATGTTTGCTTTTCAAACTAAAAAGAAAAATTGAGAAAAGAATGACCCATAACTCAGAAAATGAAAACAAGTTAATAAAAGCTGACTTTAAAAGACCCCAGATGTTGGATTTAAGAAAATAGGATTTCAAAGCAGCTTTAAGAAAATATGTTTGGCTAAGGAATTTTAAAATGTGTATGTTAAAAAAAATTAGGCTGAACAAATTGGGAACTTTACCAGAGAAACAGACCTCATTAAAAAAAAGATACAAATGGAAATTCTAGAGCTGAAAGATTACTGTACTGAAAAGAAAAAATTATTAGATGAGCTCAAAGACACAAATCTCATCCAGTGAATTTTTCACTTTAGATCTGGTATTTTTCCCCCTTAGATGTTTCATTTAGGTCTTTTACACATTTTCAAATTCTCTGAGAAGAAAATTACTGAGCTTAAAAGAGATTGACACAGATTACAGACTCAAAGAAGACAGGAAAAATGTGTGAAGAAAAATGAACAGAATTCAGAAACCTATGTGGGATTACATGAAACAGCATAACCCACATCTAACTAAAATCCCAGAAGAGGAGGAAGGCAGAGGAGCGTGAAACACTTTTAAGAGGCTGAAAACAAAGCAATTAATGGTTGATTTCTTATCAGAAATGATGGGGGGCTGGAGCGGTGGCTCCGTTCTTTCAAAACTTGCCTGGCATGTGTAAGGATGCGGGTTCGAACCCCAGCACCATGTACGTAACAAAGTGTTGGAGAAACAAAAGCCAAATAAAAACTAAATAAAACTGATTCTTTTCTCACTCTCACTGTCCCTCTTTCTCTTTAAATTAAAAAAAAAAGAAAAGAAAAGAAAAGAAAAAGAAATGATGGAACCCAGAAAACATTGACTTGGCCTATTCAGTTGCTAAAAGAAAGAGCTCACAACCAAGAATTGTATATCCAGACTATTCTTGAGAAATCATTAAAATAAAATGAATGCAATAAAGGCAAAACAAGGCGATTGTAGGGGTTGGAGCGGTGGCTCAGCAGTTAGGGAGCCTGGCATGCTCAAGGATACGAACCCCAGCACCACATACACAGCAATTCTCTCTTAAAAAAAAATGAGGTTGGATATTTAGCTCAGTGGCAGAGTGCTTGCCTAGCATGCTCAAGGCCCTGAGTTCGGTCCTTAGCGCTGAAAAAAAAAAATGACACTTGTAAATATGCAAAAACTGAAGGGTTTTGTTGCTAGCGTGATTGTTCTATAAGAAAGGGTAAAGGGGCTGGAGCGGTGGCTCAGCAGTTTCGGTGCTTGCCTCGCATGCACAGGGACGTGGGTTCGTACCCCAGCACCACAAATACAGTGAAGTGTCTGAGCAAAGAGAGCTACATGAAAAACTAAATAAAATTGATTCTCTCTTTCTCTCTTCCTCTCACTGTCCCTCTGTCTTTAAAAAAGAAAGGAAGGAAGGAAGGATAAAGGGAGGGGCTGGAGTGGTGCTCAGCAGTTACAGCACGTGCCTGGCATGAGCGAGGACTCAGGCTCAAACCCTACCACCACCTACACAATGAAGCATCAGCACAACAAAAGCCACGTGAAAAACTAAATAAAATTTATTCTCTCTCTCTTAAAAAAGAAAGAAAGAAAGAAAGAAAGAAAGAAAGAAAAAGAAAAGGAAAGAAAGGCTAAAGGGAAATGGTACCAGAAGGGAACCCATATCCACAAGAAAGAAGGCACAAATCTGAAATACTGTACTTACGTATGCATTTTCTTTTATTCAAATTGTATAACACTATATTGTGATGTTTACAACACAGATATATATGCTAATGACACAAAAAGGAGGGAAATACTACCAAACGTTACGTTCCTACTGTTTTATTAGACATGTATTAGAATTTACTTGATTGGATTGAGAAAAGTTAAAAGTGTATATTGTATCATTAGAGGAACTTCCAAAGGAGGAGGCAAACCATGCAGTTGTCAGGACAAAAAGGAAATGAACGTGGACTACAAAAAGTAACTTTTTAGCACAAAAATGGTTATGATGGAATAGAAGAGCAAAGACTACAAGAAAGAAATAAACAGACAGGGAGAAAGGGAGGGAGAGAGAGGGATGGAGAAGGGAGGGAGGGAGGGAGGGAGGAAGTGAGCAAGGAAGAAAAAAAAGGCAAACAGCCAAGCTACCCAAGCAGACAGAGAGTTACATCTTATGGGAATGCGACTCTCTTCAATCAAGTCTGAGATTAATTGGGCTAGGGTGGTGGCTCTGTGGTTACGGTGCTTGCCTGGCATGTGAGAGGAAACTAGATAAAATTGATTCTTTCTCTCTCACTTTCCCTCACTCTCTTAAAAAAAAAAAGTCAGACTGAGTAAAAAAGTAAGACTCCAATTTTCCACTACAGATGTCCTTTATGTACAAAGACGCAAATCTCATGCGATGAATTTTTCACTTTGAATCTGGTATTTCATTTTTTCCCCATAAACTCAATTATATTAATCCCCTCATTTTATTGGTGTATTATAGCTGTATACATGAATGGGATTTGTTTCTTGTCTCTAGACATCCCATTTGGGCCTTTTGCATATTTTCAAATTATCTCCTCATTATAGTCATGCTTTCTTTTACCTTCTGAACGCATGGAGCGTATTTATAGTAGCAGTTTCAATGTTCTTATCCACTAGTGACATTTTGATACCATTTCTGTGTCTGTTTCTTTTCTTTTCTTTCTTTCTTTTTTTTTTTTTTAAGAGAGAGGGACAGTGAGAGAGACAGAAAGAGAGAAACAACTTTATTTAGTTTTTCACATGGCCTTAGTTGCTCCAACACTTAGTTGTGTACGTGGTGCTGGGGTTTGAACCCAGGTCCTCGTGCTTGCCAGGCAAGCGCAGAAACCGCTGAGCCACTGCTCCAGCCCCATCTGTGTCTGTTTCTAACTTGTACTCTTGTCTACACCAGTACTTTCCTTGTTGTTTGTGTGCCTTATGGTTATTTGGTTTTAACCTGACACTGGGCATTGTGAATTTATGTTATTGGTTGCTAGATTTCCTTGTATTCTTTTAATACTGATATACTTTTTTCCCTGGCACATGGTTAAGTTATTTGGATCACAGTTGGATCCTTTCAAGCTTGCTTTTAAGCTTCGTTATTTTGGGGTCCGTGGTAACCTGAAGTACGGGGTTGGGGTCACAGCTGAAGTGTTTTGCTTGTAAGGTTTCTACTTGATGTTCATATATCATGAGATCTTCCACTCAGACCTGTGGGGACAAGAACAACTCCCAGTCCTACTTGAGGTCCAGGAATTTTTCTGCCTACCCACTTCAGGTAGGTCTTTCCCTGGCCTTAGGAAATTTCCCCTCCTAAAATGTGGATAAGCACTCTGAGGACATCAAGGGGCTCCCTGGGCAGATTCCAGAGCTTTGCTGGCAGCTCTCCTCACAGCAGTGCTCTGTGTGTAAAGTGGGGTCAATTTTTTTTGGAGGGCGGGGGGTGGGGGTACAAGGGATTGAACCCAGAGACACTTAACCACTGAGCCACATCCCCAGGCATTTTTTTTTTTTTTTAAAGACAGAGGGACAGTGAGAGAGAGAGAGAAAGAGAGAAACAATTTTATTTAGTTTTCCACATGGTTTTCTTGCACCTATGTGGCGCTGGGGTTTGAACTCCCGTACTTGCGCATGCTAGGCAAGCGCCATAACTGCCCAGCCACCACTCCAGCCCATCCCCAAGCCTTTTTGTTTTTTTTTTTTGTGACAGGATCTTCCTAAGTTGCTCAGGGTTTTACAGAGTTTCTGAGGCTGGCTTTGAACTTGGCGATCCTCCTGCACTGGCCTCCTGAACTGCAGGGTGCCGCAGGCATGCACCTCGTTCCTGACTGGAAGTGCTTTTAAAATGATTTTGTTTCTCTACCCCAAGCGATATTCGTAACACTCATCTTCGTTGGACTAGGTAACTGTATTTCATGCATGTTTGCTTTTATGTCACCTTTTGTTATGTGAGTATACCAACTCTTGCTTGGTTTTTCTCAAGTGACATTACTGGGTTTTAGGGTCAAAAGACGTCCATTTTTTAGAATTATGTCCTCCTTTTCATTTTTCAACTTACAAGGGTACTTTTAAGTCCCTCAGCCTCTTTTCACCAGCTGAGGTTCTTTGCACAAACCTTTTGCCTTGCCTGAAACAGTTTTCCTGTTTGCCATTTACCAAGTTGTCCTTGGCATTCTTTAGATGTCAGCCTGATACCACCTCCTTAGAGACCTTCTCTGACTGTCTCTTTGAGAACAGGTTGCCACCTGCTATAGTTTGAATCCGGCTTATCCCCTCAAACTCAGGCAAGAGTTTAATCCCTAAAGTCTTATTTAAATAGTATTAAAAGAGTGGAAATTTAATCCAACTATGGGTTTAGAGGTGTGATCTTTGGGAAGTGACTAGATTATATTAGGTTGTTAGGGTGAAACCCCTACAATTGAATCCTGGTGTCTTTATAAGAAGAGGGAGAGAGAGCACACAGACAGAGATATGCATGTACTCCTGCCAGGATGTGATGTAGCCTTTGGGGGTCCTTATGAGAATCTGTACAATGTTCTTTGGATCTTGTACCTTAGAACTATAAGCCAAAATAAACCTCTTTTCTCTATAAAGTAGCCTGACTCAGCTATTTCCTTATATTAATGAAAGGCTGATTAATACACTACCCCCTCTATTTTTTCATCACAGCACCCAGTTCATTTGTTGAACTCTATATCATAAGATTTACAAGGGTAGGCACAGTGCCTATCTTGTTAAACATTATTTGTTTAATGGCTAGCTCAATGCCTGGGATGTAATACACATTTAAAAATAATATTCTCTGGGGGCTGGAGTGGTGGCTCAGCAGTTACAGCGCTTGCCTTGCATGCTGGTTCGAACCCCAGCACCATGTACACAATGAGGTGTCAGAGCAATTAAAGTCAAATGAAAAACTAAATGAAATTGATTTAAAAAAATAAAAATATTCTCTGAATGAAAATATAAATAATGAATGAATAAATAAGATAAAATACATTATTATCTCCTTTTTACGAATAATCATAAAGAGGTTCAGAATGGGTTATATAACACAGAAATATAACACAGATAGTAGCTAAAGAAGCCAGGGCTTGAATATAGCTTGTTTCCCAGGCTTTGGGTGATACAGTTAAAGTAACATTACTTTCCAATAGTTATGAAGGTGCTCTCTCTATATTCATTTCCAGGAGCCCTTCAACTTCTTTCAACTTCTAGTGTTCCAGGACTTTGGGAAACTTCTTGAGCAGAAATTAACTAGAATTCATGCATGGGCTATTAGGTGCCTCTTATTCTAGCATGCTAAACACAGGTTACTTAATAGATTATTGCCATAACATTGAAGGACTTCTATGCAGGGTGGAGAAAGAAAACACTTGGATATATTTTACCATGAAATTTGGACTATTCCACTGACTTATGATCAACCTTATTTATGCCTTAAATAAAAAAGCAGAATGAGTTATTATGAATTCCTTGAGCATGGAAACCATGTCTTACATCCTGGTGTCCTAGATGTTTAGCAGAGTAACTTAGAATTAGTACCCTACACCAAGCCAATGAGTGAAAAATGGCAGAAGTTGCGTCATGAAAGGGGACATCATTTCACAATACAGGTTAAAAAAAATGCCACTGAGATGCGATGCATAAGTTTTTCATACAATAGACATATGTCTGAATGACGTAAGATGATGTACTGAGGATAACACCTACTTCTTAAAGTTATTGTGAAGGTCGTGTGATCCTGTAGGAATGCTTGAACCGGCCTCTGACATACGTTTAGTGCTCAATGAGCGAGAGCACTACTATTGTCATCACCACTTCCAGCAGCAGAAGCATCTTCATCATGGTGATCTGAGTAAAGCACTCTAAAGGGCATGTCATGGAACCCGAGATCTAGTGCTTGCGGCAGTACAGAAAGTATTTTTTTTCTATGCCTTTGCGAAGGTCTCTCTTTTCTACTCAAATAATTAGATAATTGTAAAGTAATGGTGAATGGACTGATGTTTTGTGATCTAATTAATGCCAGTTACATAAGTTACATAAGCAACAATATTAATCCCATTCCAAGGTGAGAAATAATGAGTCCTCAGGACACAGACAGTCACAACAATTAAAACAAAAAGACTCAGAGTAAGCTCTGAGAGAAGGAGGAGCACTCTCTTGTACAGTGAAGTAGAAGGAAGCAGGTTAGATGTGTGGTTGGATGTTTGAGGCTAGATAGATCTGTGAGCAGCAGTTTCTTCATTAATAAAGTGGAAACATCCCAGTCTACCAAGATTTCCATGAGGACCAAGCAATATAATCTCTGTTAAATTGCCTAAGAGAGAGCCCAGCACAAAATACATACTGAAAAACAAAACAAAGGTGATCTTCTTTTTCCTTCCCACACTTCCAGCATTTTCTGCAGTCTTGGGCAGTTGGATGGGAGTGAGACAGTCTTATTTGAGGCCTTAGAGGTCCTCCTGTTTTTACAAGTGCATGAATTAAGTAAACAATAAAGAGTGGAACAGCAAAGGAGGAAGAATTCCTGAATGCCCTCTCTGATTTTTCTTTGATTTCCTCATCTTGTCTTCTTCTTATGAACTCACAAATTAAGAACTGAGTATTGGATGCTATGATAAAGGTATAAATCATATACCCTTGGTATAAACCATTGGTATAAATCTTGAGAGGTTATGCATGCTTATAAAGATTAACAGGTTCTGTGAAGCTTTATTTCTTCTTTTAACTCACCATTAAGGACCAACTATCCATTTGGAGCTGTGCTAGGTTTTAGTAACGCAGGCATAGCACCATTAGTTCAAGTTGTTTGTACCCTAAGTCCTTTCCCGTTACCCCAGGCCCACTAATAAGACTGTTCATGGTTATTTACACAAAGACAAAACCCTTTCATACAGATCTGTGACCATTGTCAGGGGAGTGGGGATGCCAGAGGCTAGAGGACAAATCAGCTACACTCATAAGGAAGAGGGAAATGCAGTGTGAACTCTCATTTTACTGACAAAATCTTCATTGATTCTCTTGTTTCTAGACAGAATCCGAAAAGTCTGCTTTCAGTCTTTTCACGTACAATAATTAAAATGCCAATTACTTCAATTTTGTTTTTGGTACATAAGAGAAACTCAAGTGTTGATCGGACTGAGTGCTTAAGACGTACAAACTTTCTTACACACTGTATTCTAATCTCATGCACAGACTCCCACCAGATTTTCTTTCATTTTTTTCTTTTTTAAAAAGAGAGAGGGGATAGTGAGAGAGAGAGAGGAGAGAATCAATTTTTATTTAGTTTTTCATGTGACTTTTGTTCCTCCCGCACTTCATTGTGTATGTGGTGCTGGGGTTCAAATCCGTGTCCTCCCACATGCCAGGCAAGTGCTGTGACTGTTGAGCACTACTTTCAGCTCCCCCACCAGATTTTCTTACATACAAATTCCCTTTGTCCCAATTTCATAGTTATTTAAAATTAGTTTTTTCTTGTAATTGTTTGCCTTGTTAAATCAGAACTTTGGAATGAAGAAAAATAAATGATAATGTATACCTTCGGTTGTTACACTGAAGGTATTGAAGCAAAGCCTCATTGTTATATTCTTTCAGAAACACAGATCCTAGGAAAATTATCTAACCGATGGCAGTTAAGAGATAATGACTGTGATAACAGATGCCAATGTTATAGGATTTTAATTGATTTTCTTAAAAAGAATAATAATTCTAGGTGTTTATTTTTTTAATAATACCCCAGTTTCTGCATCCTTTCTACCTAGATACAAATAAAAGACCTATTAGAAAGATTTATGAAAATACATCTCAATGTATTTATATCTACAAACATTGTAACCTTTTTCTTCCAATCATTTCCTTACTGTTTGATTTGTAAGCAGCAGGATGGTTAAAGGTTCAGAAAGCCCCTGGAAGTCTTTCTTCTGGGATACATCCAAGTCATAATGTGAAACGATATAGCTGCATAAATTATTAACATTTTAGCACTTTAATCCTCGGTTTGAAACTGTTTTACTGTGTAAGCCACACCATGGAGCATGTTAAGTGCCTTGGACGCTGCTCTACTTCTTAGCTCTTAGCACAGTGCCTCTGAGCGTGGTAAGCTCGGTTATACATGTTTTATTTGCTGGGTTCAGATCATTTGGGTGCTATTTGATACTCTAAATCATTAATAGGTGAAGTGGAGTTCACAGTCAGTTCAATCCAACAGACATTTACAGAGCACCTATTATGTAATATGATCATGTCACTGCCATGCTTAAGATCATTCACTTATTCCCTATAGTTTTCAGGATAAAATTCAAGCTTCTTACTACAGATATGAGCCTCTACATAATCCATCAATAATGACAGATATGTGATGTGCCGTTACCCTTCTGCTCCCACAATAAATGGAAACTAATGGATCCCATCATTCTTCCAACGGAGGCTGGACATGGCTTCCGAATCCTTTACAACACAATGCTTCATGCAGCCACCATCAACAGACCACAGAGAAAACTATCTGCTAGTCCTTCTTGCCTCTCTCTCTCTAGCCTCCAGAACCTCACCAAACACCACTTGCTCCGGTCACATAGAATGATATGTAGTTCCCTAAACATGCAAGACTTTAAAAAATAATACATATGCACCTTTGCATATGTACCCTCTTCATAGAATAATCTCCTCCTCTTCCATGTTTAGCTAACTCTTACTCATCCTGCATAATTTGGATCAAGGTTCATCTCCACAGGTTGATTTAAATGCTGTTCTTCTGTGCTCTGGAAATGCCTTGCATCCTAGCATTGGCACACTTGACCATGAGTGTTAATTGTTCATTCCTCTCCCTGACTCCTTGAGAACACAGGTAGTATCTGCTTCTACTTTGTATCTCAGGCAGCCAGCACAAAGTCTGGAACACAGTAGATATTTAATAAATTTTCTATCAATAAATGTTCTAGCCACTGTACCAGGCTCTGAGAATACAAAAGAGAATAATGTTCAAGAACAGGTAACATTTATTCTCCTTTGGTTATTCAAGTAAGAGGATTAAGAAATATAGAGAGGTTAAGTTACTTCTCCAGGGCCACACCAGCCAGGTATTCATGTTCAAAATTTCCTAAACACTACACTCCACTTCCTGACTTTGCATGAACCCTGTCCCCAAGGAGTTCAAAGTCTGATAGAAGGAGACAGTCAGGTTAGAGATTATCACCATGGAGCACGGACTGTCTATAGTAGACATACATGCAACTTAAAGGGGTGGGGGTGATGAATGTGATAGAAGGTAGAGACGCAGTATTCAGGGAAATTGTAGCTGCATTCAGCTATATTGTAGTGGCATTCAAATTAGGTTTGAAAGAAAGAAGAGCATTTGAAATGAAGTAAAAGGAAAGATATGCTAGGTAGGGAGAAAATGTACAAGCACCACCCAGACAAGTAAAGCAATGTCAAATTTGGGCACCAGGACTGACTATCTAATTTGCAGGGCCCAGTGCAAGATGAAGATGTTGGGCCTTTTATGCATAAATTATTAAAAATTTCACAACAGTTATAGCAGAGCAGTGAATCAACAGGGAGCACTTCTAAATTCTGGGCCTTGTGCAACAGCCAGGTGTCACACCCATAAAACCAGACCTGATAGGCACCATAAATGCTTCAGCATTGCTGGAACAAGAAGTACCTGGGGAAGAAGTATTTTATGAGGCAGGAAATGACACTGGTGAGGTCGGCCGAGTCCAAACTATGCTAAATAACCTGGACTTTATCCCATAGCTAACAAGAAGCCAGAGAAGGGTTCTCCGCAGTGATGTAACCTGATGGGATTAGTTTGCAAGAAGAAACTTCTGGCAGTCCTCCTGGGAGTAGACTGGAGGGTAAGAGAGGAAGACAGGAGAACAGCACAGCAGTAGCAACTGCATGGTCCAGAGAGGCTCTAGACTTGAACTTGACCTTTTCAGTAGAGGTGTTCAAGGAAGAGAGAAATGAGTAGGAGGTGTGGCTTGCAGGAGTTGACATAGAGGTGCATGAGGAGTCCTTGAGGAAAGAGGCATGGACCCAAGGTTCAAGCAGGGTATGAAGTTCAAGGGAAAACATCACCATTTTGCTTTGGCCCATCAGTCCAGTTTAAAGAAGTGCTTGATGTAATTATTTTGCATCAGTTCTATCATTTTTATCAGGGACATCCCATCCTGGAGAAGGCTAAAGTACAGAATGCAAGAAATGAAGCTGTTGTGCGGATTTCCATTTCTGTGACTCTCACAAGCAAAAAAGCACATGAAGAGTCTATTTTTTATTTTTGATCTTCCAAAGAACTGTGGCTTTTTGGGTCATTTGAGCTTTTCCCATGAAACAGAAAGAATGATCCTTATATCCTTCTGATGAAATTTCTCAATTATCAAGTTGTGCCAGGAAGCTTCCAGAGTTCGCTTTGGTTTGCTAGCACTATTTGAATGTGACTTACGATGTAATAAGGGTAACATTAAATAGCACATAGGAACTGTGGAAGTTCAAGGTAAATATATCAATATCAGTGTCATTTACATGAAGATAGTAAATGCCTAGATCCAGGGAGGCTAACAATAGTTCACACAGCTAACCCTTGGATGGTATATTCTTTTCTGTTTAGTTTTTCAAAGTTCAATGTATTTATGGAAACTCTTACTCACGCTAACTTTCACCTCTTTGCTGATAAAAATTTAAGGAACTAGCCAGGCACATGTCTATAATCCCAGCAACTATAGGGAGGATCACAAAGTTCAAGGCCAGCCTGGGCAATTTAGGGAAAGCCTGTCTCAAAATAAAAAAATGAAATAAAATAAAAAGGACTAGGGATGTAGCTTAGTGGTAGAGCACTTGCCCAGCACAAACAAAATCCAGGATTCAGTTATCAGTATAGGGGTGGAAAAACAGAATCAGAATATCAACATACATAAATTTAAATAGTCCAAGTAGGATCTACACAAAACTCATAAGCATTGTTAAATTCTGTTAAAGATCATAGGCTTTCATGGAGGATGGATATGGGTGGGTACCAGTGTGATGTTACACAAGCTATTTAATCTCTCTCACCTTCAGTCATGTTGGGTGGAAAATGGGACTTAGCTCTGCACTGGAAGGTTTACTGAGGCCTGAGTGAGTTCACAGATGTGTAAAACTGCTGTCATGAACTGGACCACCAATAAAGTGAGGTTCCTTAGTAGCCTGTGTATACTTTTGGTAAGATAATTCAATGATATATAACACCTTTATAATTCTCTCCCCAGTTTAAATTGACTGGTGAGTGGGTTTCTTCCCTTTGGGTATAACCCTGTGGGAAGATCCTTAGTGGTCTCAGCTTCAGAAAACCAATAAGTCTCTGAGGCCCAAAATTGACCTTTCCAGGGTCAACTCTCAAGATACCACCACCAGCACCTGGAAACTCTGAATCTCCTTCCTATACACAACTGGGGAGCTTTACTCTTTGTTTTTCTCTCTCTTTATTTTTTTAGAGAGGGGGATGGAGAGAGAGAGAGAGAAAGAGAGAATTAATTTTACTTATTTTTTCATCTTTTTTGTTTGTTTTTGGACTCTTAGTTGTGTATGTGGTGCTGTGATTTGAACCTGGGTCCTCATGCATGCCAGGCAAGCGCTCCAACTGCTGAGCCACCATTCCAGCACACTTTTCTCTTTCTTTCCTCACCAAATTGCTTTTACTTTCATATTCAGTACTTTAATAATTTTGTGGGAAGTCTCTCCCAACCTTCCCAGTTAATTGGATCACCTCCTGTAAATTCTCATCACAGCCTGCCCTTATTTCTTTGCAGAATTTACCACAGTTATAATTGAACAAGTTAATTCTCCTAACTAGTTATTTTAAGAGTATCTCCAAGGTGAACTCCACTGGAATTCTGTCTTGATTGTCACTATAGACACAGCAACTAATCTACTCTCTTGCATATAGTAGGTGCTTAGCAACTACATGTGACTAAATGAATGGACAGATGCAGATGCTGGACCCTAGTTAACCAATTTGAATCTATAAGTATATTATTCATAGATATAAATGTTATGGGCTACTTCACTTGATTCATAGGTACACTCTTCAGACTAAAGACTTGTCTTCATACAGGAGAACATTTGTGATTGATAATCAACATAATACATTATCAAATAATGCTTTTATCATGCTGGGGAGAGGTCTGTGCAAATCCAGCTGTATCCCTCCCCTTACTAATTACTGTGCCCAGTGTTATTCATTTATATCTTGGTGTGATTAATAACTATCACTCAAAGATGCCATGTTTTCATGGAATGGGTAAGAAAGTGAAGAAAATGAAATAAACTCCTTCCAAATCCAACGTAGTAGTACCATTAAGTTTGCATATGGAACTGAGTGTGTCTGAGATAAACTTCCTGAGTCTAGGATTTCTAACAATGGAGCCAACCAGTTGGGGTGGGGCAACTTAATGAAGAAATTATAATGTGGAAGACTCTGAATCCAATGACATTGGTATAATCCTCCAATGAGAGTTGAAGAAATTGAGATTCAGAGATGTTAAGCAAAATTTCCAAGGTCACAGCACTCAGATCCATAATAAAGACAACTGATCAGCAGAGGATATAAAGAAAATGCTGGAAAATCGCAAGGAAGAAAATACAGGAGAAACAGAGAATGATAGGATGGGTCTAGCACACATAGGTCCAAGGACATCCTCTTTCTCCAAGAAATTACAATCCTAACGACTGGCTCTTTGACCCATCCTACTCTCCTTTTAAGTGGAATGGTCCACTTAAAAGGCAAAGATGCCAGGTATGTGAGGGTTTGAGAAGTAGAAGAAGGCTTTCCCATCTTAGAGCCACAGTGATCAGTAATCATCTTAGTAGGGGAGGAGACATCAGATACCTGGAAAAAGTATGAGGGCTAAGGAAGAAAGGTAGAAGCACTGACAAGAGAAGAAAAGAAACCCAGGAGAATAAGTGGGGGCACCAAATAAAATTCCTTCCAATTTACTGTTTGGCCCTGCACCAGCCATGGCACCAGCCTCTCCAGCATGCAACAGATGTCTAATCCTCACCACAGTCAATCCTCGAGTTGGGCTTGTTGTACGTAATAATCTGAGAGAAAAAAAATTAAAATGGTTCTATTATTGACCAAGTAGCTTATGTCCGGATCTGGAGCCACGGTTGAGACTTCTCATTTGTTCATCACTGCCAAAGCTTAGTTCCACCTCCGACGACACTCTCAGGCTCACTAAAGTCCCTCTTCTGGGCTTCCTCACAGTGCTAAGCTACCTGCCTCTAAAGCACCGTTACTGTCAGACTTCCCATAAGATACCAGCTCCATGAGGTCAGGGACCAAGTCTATTATTTTACCATCATGTCTCCAGGGTTTAGCACAATCCCATGGCACATAGTAAGAGTGCAAGAAATACTTGTTGGAAGAATAAATAAATATTTGTTGACTGAGCAGTGTCACTTATTCAGTCTGCAAATATTTATTGAGTCAGGGCCTTGTGCTAGGTAATGTGTAAGGCACCGGACAACACAGTAAACAAGACCAACAGTCCCTGACCTCTTACAGCTCACAGTCTGACACCTGCTCCCCTTTTCCTACTGCAATGTGGAGATGGATCTAAGATCTTTTAGCACCTTAGATACCATCTCTCAGCTCTCTTGAGCTACATGATTTAACTCTTAAAAGTTTGTTCCTAAATTATCTCTGTGTTATTGTTTTTATCTCCTCGCCAGCGAGGCAAAATCCTTGAAGGCAGGAAATGGTTTCAACTTTTTGAGTGTTTTTGTCCTCAGTCTACACAGAAGCTTCTTTTAAAAAACTGTTTTGTGTTTATCAAAAAGCAAATCATGCTTATCTGTGCAGAATCAGAATAGAGGTTGCTTATGGAATGTGTGGGTTGAGTGGGCAGGAGCAGGAGGTATCTTTATGGGGTGATGGAAATGTTTATATCTTATTGGGGATATATCACTATTGGCTTATATGTTGATTGGGTTACACAAGAATATACATTTGTCAAAATGCGGAGAGAGAGCTGGGCATGGTGCCGCCTCTGATATCAACTACTTGGGAAGCTAAAGCAGGAGGATCTCAAGTTAGAGGCAGAGACCAGCCTGGGAAGCTTAGTGAGACCCTTTCTCAAAATAAAAAAAATAGAAAGTGTTGGGGCTGTAACTCAGTGGGAAAGTACCCCTGGGTTCAACCCCTAGTACTAAATAAATAAATAAAAAGGCTGGGGAAGTACCTCAATGGTAGAATGCCCCTGGGTTCAATCCCTAACTCTATAAAAGACAAACAACAAACAAACAAAAAACCACTTCAGACCATACATTTACAATCTGTGTGCTTCACTGAAGATAAATTTTATCTCAATTAAAGATATCTTTAGGGGCTGGAGCGGTGGCTCAGCGGTTTCAACGCTTGCCTGGCAAGCATAAGGACCCGGGTTCAAACCCCAGCACCACGTACACAACTGAGTGTTGGAGCAACTAAGGCCATGTAAAAAACTAAATAAAGTTGTTTCTCTCTTTCCCTGTCTCTCTCACTGTCCCTCTCTTTAAAAAAAAAAAAAAAAGATATCTTTATGGCAAAGCATGCTTATTAAATAAAATATTACCAAATAAAATGCAAATAAAAGAATATCAATAAGACCTGTGATCTCATCACTCAGAGAGGAACATTGCTTACATTTCAAAATGTGTCCTTCCAAATTGTTCATTTACACACACACACACATGCAGGAGGATTCATATGGAAATATAGTGCTTTTAATTTTTTATAAACAGTATATTAAGACTATACATGAAAGGTTCTTTATTGTTACCTTTTAAAGAATTAATTTGGTAAGCTAGATAAAAATCAGAATCCTCCACGAGTTTCCAAAGCTTATGCAGCCTGCCATGTCCCAGGACTGTCACCTCAACATCACTTCTTGAAGGTGAAACACCCTCCTAGACCAAGAACCATCCTCAGGCTATGGTGCTAAGATTGCTAAATCTTAACTCCCAGACTACCATTAACAGGAAATCTTCAGGCTGATACCAAATTTACGATCAACTTCTGTTTTTGAGAACGTTCTAGTGAGTAAGTACACCAAGCATCACCTCAGAATTCATTCTTCTGTCCCCTCAGATTATTAAACTGTTAGGAGATCCAATTTATGGCATGTTACTATCATATTTATTGTTTAATTTCTAGAGATTCTAATTCAATACAGGGTCCCACATAATTGTATGGCTAGAATGTTGTGATCCACATCCTCATAAAACGTAGCGCAGCCTGAGATCATCCAGGCAAATCTCACATTTATATCAGAAATTCAAACCACACCAAACTTAAGACACCATATTGGAAGTCAGCACAGCCACAGCTCACCTCTAAGGCTTCCTTAAAAATCCACTGCTAAATCCAGCTCAATAAGAAGACAACATGTAGGTGAATATTCTAGTGGTTTCTTTGTTTCCTGATGTTGGTAATAGGCTCAGACAGAAGAATTATTTGGAACTACCCAGAAAATCAGAAAAGCAAGGGCAAGAAGCAAAGATCTGTGAGAAAGAGAAATGTCTGTAGCTTTACACTTTTGGCAAGCGATAAAAGGCAGCTTTGGTGACAGCAGCCAGATGGAGATCAAATGACAACTGTGAGTTCATAATGGTCTCCAGCACTCTGGCAAGCACAGGGGCAGTAGGGGAAGAAGGAGGGGTCAGCTTTACTGGTACTACAAGCCAATCTGGTGCGCATCAGCGTTATCTGACGTCAGCTAAAACCAGTTCTGAGGTGCTGCTGCCCAGGGACCAGCTGCTAGATGCTGGCCTGCCTCTGTGCGTGCCCTGAGCTCCTGCCTCTGACATTTACGGAACACCATCAGTTAATTTATGCTCCTCACAGCAGGGAGGATCCAGATGTTGGGGCTGCAGTTGCTGATTTGAAAGGAGTTCACAAATACAGGAAGCTCTCAGATAAAAGAAAACATAAGGGTATTCTACAGTGAATTTGAGAAACTTATTGTTCTCTATTTAAAAACATGCACATGAGAAATGTTTGAATAACATCAAGCCCAGAAATACATCATTCACAGTATTAAAACTGCCTGAAGATCTGAAGTGCCCAAACAGGGAAGTTTGGTTCATCCGTAGTGAAGGAGCCTGTATTTTGGGTTTATCTGGGGTTGCATTTAAATTCAGAGGAATTTTTCACAGCAATAGGTGAGGACTGGGAAGTCTGGTACTTTTGCTGTCAGCAACAATGGCCCAAATGTTAGAGAAAATAAAAATAAATGCAATAATTTACTTAAATGAAGGAATTAAGAATAAATAATATTAGAAGGAAATTGGAAAATGGGTGTCATGTAACATTTATAGCAGCCTACTATGTGCCGCAATCTACTGTAGATGCTCTATGAATACTCATTATCTCATTTAATATTCATAATGAACTTAGGGCTTTTGTCAGGAAAGAGACAAGAGAGGTGACTTGCCCAAACCTGACCGGAGTCACGTTCTGAACATTACACTGATGTCATGTGAACTGGAGCTGTTCTGAGGAAGAGTAAAGGTGGTTAAGGGTGTGAGATTTCAAATCCACAGATGTGTGTGCACCCTGGCTCAGCCCCTGAGCTGATCCTTTGAACTGGGAGTTAGCTTAACCTCTCCAAAAGATTACACCTGCTTAGCATTCCAATGAAGACAACAGTAGCCTCAGTGGGTTATTGTGAGAGTCTAGTGACATCATATAAATAAAAATTAGGTCATAGTGCCAGGCATATGATAGGTGTTCAACAAATTAGCTGTTGTTATTAATGGATAGCAAGCATAATCAGGAGAAAGAGAGTTTTGTGTTTTTTTTTTTTTAAAGAGAGAGACAGAAAAAGAGAATCAACTTTATTTAGTTCTTCATGTGGCTTTCATTGCTCCAACACTTTGTTGTGTATGTGGTGCTGGGGTTCGAACCCACATCCTCCTGCATGCCAGGCAAGCACCGTAACTGCGGAGCCCCAAACAGTGTTTAAAGAAGTTGGCAGCCTCTGAATCTGTTATAGTGGTGGTGATGGCACATTTTTGACTCTTCCCAAACATTCTGGAAGCCAACTTTCTTATAAGAAAGATGCACACATCTTTATAAGAAAGATCTCAAGGGATGCACATGGGTTGAAGTTTTTTTTGTTTTGTTTTTTTTTTTAAGAGAGGACAGTGAGAGAAAGACACTCGATTTTTATTGAGTTCTTCACATGGCCCTCGTTGCTCTGACACCTAGCTGTGTACGTGGGTGCTGGGGCTTGAACCCATGTACTCACGAATGCCAGGCAAGCGCCATAACCGCAGAGCTACCGCTCTAGCCCCATGGGTTGAAGTTTTGACATCTCTGATTGTTGAAAGCTATGAATATGTGTCTTAGGTTAAAAGGAAGTCCTTTTTTTTATTCATACAAACTTAGAAAAGGTTACTTCTTGTCATGGATGACAAGAAGTAACCTGAGAAAGGGTAAATCACAGCACTGCAGAAGCCAGGAGATAAGGGCTCCTCACAGCTAGAGCCAGAGAAATGTGGATTGCGTTTGGACTTCAGGCAAGTATAGCTTCAGGATCACAGATGGATGCGTTTTGATAGTTTACATAAAAGACATAAATCCAAACTTATAAAATGGAATAGAGGATCCAGTTGCTAGGGATAATTAGAGACATGCCAAATGAACCAAACTTAATTCAGATGGTCATTAAACAATGACCCCACCTGGTTTTCAGTTTTGCCATCTGTTGTAGCTGTTTCTACTCAGATGGGAGAGTTCCCACCAGCTTCCAGGTGCGACCTGTTTATTGGGACTCGGTGCCAAATCGTGCTCCACAGCATTTGGTAAGCAGACAATATACTGGAGTTAATACGGCAAATCCTCACCCAACCTCAGTTGACCTGTGGAGATGGACTGAACTCTTTGAAAGCTTAAATCAAAGCAGAAGAAAATGACTGTGTTTTTAATTCCTTAGATAGATTGCCTGGTGGTTGAATTTTTAAGGAATAAGAAAATAATTTTTGTGGTAAGGTAAGGTATCACAGGTTTCCCAATGATTGCAAAAAAATTGCAGAATAATTACAGAATAACAAGATGATTAAGTAAAGAACATTAGAGCTGGAAGGGACTTAGAGAATAACCATCTCCATTTCCAGTCATGAGCGAAGTGTGACTCAAGGGCGGGGGGATGAGTGGAAGGCTGTACCTGCACATCTCTGTCCCGACCCCCGCGGCCAGCCACACCTTGGCTTCCATCCATCTGCCTGTGGAACTGTGCCTTCTCTATCTTTTGGTACAAGGGGATTCTCTTTTGAAAATGATTACAAACATTTGACAAATGAGGACACTTGAGGAACAGAAAGGATAAACACCCTACGCCAGGTGACACATCGTTCAAGCCACATTCTTGGAGGCACATCAAACCAGATTTATCATAGTTGGTGGTGTATGCAAAGCAGCTATCTAGAACTTATTTTACAGCATTATTTCAAAACTTCCTTAAATACAAACCAGATATACGATGTAAATAACCAAATAAGTCTATAAACAGCCCTTCAGTATTTGAGGGTAATGCTTCCCTAAAACGGGGAGGATGGCTGGCCAAGGCTGAGAAAGCAAAGTCCCTGACACATTTCTGCTTAGCGGCCAGTGATATTAATTAAGATTTCCCCTTGCTGTATCTTAAGGGGATGAGGTGGGACATATGGCCAAAATTCATACAGGTCAATGACAGAATGCTAGGCACAATCCATTACCTTGCCAAAACTGATGCACAGAGCACAAACGTCAAGTGTCCCCAGTGCACAGCCCCACAGCAGACTGCTACTAAAAATGAGGCCACTCTGGACCTTTACAATACCAAGTCACACGGTAGCCAGAAAGAGTGCTGTGGCCAACTTCTGAAACCAGTCATGCAGAAATGAGGGCTGCAAAGACCACGTCCTAGGCCCTCTTCAAAATATCATAGTCTTACAGGGTTTAATCTTAAATTATCCTGTTTTAATATTTAATATCTTCCAGACCTTGAGCCTGACATTTCATTGCCAAAGTAAAGGAGGACCAAAGAGAAATAGAAGCATGCATATTATTCACAGGACAAAAGAAATCTTATAAGCAATTTCAGAGTATAAGCTTTACTGACGGAAATTTCCAGTTAATAAAGATTAAATGCTTACAAGCTCTAAAGCCAGAGAGAGAAAAGTTCAAATAGCAGCAAAGAATGCTCTAATTTTCCTGCTCTTCTTATTTCTTTTGTTTCAGTCTCCCAAATGTCACTCAAGTTCCTCCTTTTCATCTTCATTTGGGTTTCTTGCATGTTGCTTCTATAATAAAACCCTGCATCCTTGTTCAAGCTCCCAGTTCAAAAATCACCTTCACAAAACCTTTCAAGGTCATTCTCCTCATCATTACAATCCCATCATGCTACACTGAAAGAACAAGGCTTGAAGCTTGGCCATTAAGGACATTTTCTTCCACTGGGTCTTATATGTGTAAACAGTACAGACTAGTAGAGATCACAAATCCTTATTTTACAAAACGGATCAGTTTATAGCTCCTGAAAAAAACATATAAGGCAAAGATTTGGGTGGGTTCGGGGAGTATGAAGAATCATAAGCAGGTAAGGGTCACAATCCTCTGTAATTAGAAAATATGAGTAGCAAAATAGAAGTGCATCAAGACATCTTCCTTTCCAATACACAAAAAGAGATCAGAAGGTTGATAGCCCTATGTTGTGGTTTATTCATTACATCTTTAAATATGTACACTTACTCCTTCAACAATATCTGACCAATATTTACTAAGGGTCTGTTCTATGCAAGGCACTGTTCTGATCACTTAGAGATTAATTAGTGAGCAAAACTAAATCCTAACCCACTGAACTTACACTTGAGGAGAAGAGGGGAGTCAGATAACAAACACTATATATAATAAAAAATATATATTGAGAGAGTGATCGGTAATATGATTTTAAAGAGAGAGAGAAAAAACGGGGTTGGAGACTCAGTGGCGTCACAGTGTAGAGGTATCGCAACTTAAGAGTGGGCAGGGGGCCAGAGAGGTGGCTCAGTGGTAGAGCTCTTACCTGGCATGTACAAAGACCTGGGTTCATTCCACAGTGGCACATACACAACTAAGAAAAAACAAAACCAGATGAAAGAATAAAATTAATTCTTTCTCTCACTCGCACACTCTCTTTAAAAAAAACGTGGGCAGGGTAAGCCACATTATGAAGAAGAGAGTAAGCAGTGTGGCCATCAGGAGTAAGAATATTCCAGACTTCAAAGGCTCTGAGGTAAAACGGAGACCAATGCAGCTAGAGAGGAAGGAGCCAAACCTGAGTTCGAGACAAAACTCTATTTTCTACTTCTGTAAGCAGTTCTATGTAAGTTACAGGCCTCTCCAGTTGAGAAAGCCTGTGTTAGTGTTAGCCGCTAATCACAGTAAGGGACACCTGTTGGCATTAGTTCTGAAGGTCGCAGCTGGCAAAGCCAGATTTTTCTCCATTACTATCGCGTGGCATTTTGCAGCTTTTAATGGCTGGCTATGCCCTCCAGTGTTGCAGCAGACCTCAGCAGCTCACCAGCAATTTCTTTCTGGGTTCTTGTCTCACAAATTCAAAGAATGAAAGCCACAGACAATAACGGAAGGCAAAAGTGAAAGGAGTAGGGTTTATTTAAGAAGAAAAGAGAGAAATCCTGGAAGATGAGAGGGGACCTCAGAGCAGGTTCCACTTAAATGTGCTCATCTAGGGGCTCATATGGCTACTGGGTAGAGGCATTGATAATATCTATGCTAATCAAGTTTTAGAAAAGTACCAATGCTATTGGTTTGGCCTGTGACCTTCTAATTGACTGTGCTCCCCCACCCCACTTTTTGATACTGGGGATTGGATCTTAACCACTGAGTCACACATCCCCAACCCATTTTTATATTTTTATTTTTGATAGAGTCTCGCTAAGTTGCAGAGGCTGGCTTTGAACTTGCAATCCTCCTGCCTCACCTTCCCAAGCTGCTGGGATTACAGGCATGCTTCACCATGCCAGGCCTGGCTGTGC
The DNA here is from genome assembly GCA_004027875.1 of Aplodontia rufa. Lineage (NCBI taxonomy): Eukaryota > Metazoa > Chordata > Mammalia > Rodentia > Aplodontiidae > Aplodontia > Aplodontia rufa. The sequence goes on from PVKS010008154.1 coordinate 33,208, forward strand.
CCTTTTAGCCTTTGAGTATGAACTTTCCTGTTTCCTCCGTTTGGGTGCACCCCTACTTCCATTCCCCATCCTCCCCTCTCCCTGCTCTGGGACAAAGGCTCGATTGGAAGGTTTGGAAAGTTTCTACAGATTTTCATGGAGTGGTCTTTATATTAAAAACAACAACAACAACTGAAGAGTCCATTGCCTATTCTATCTTATTCATGAGCACGAGCATGGGGGAACAAAAGATGAGTTTGGGAGATAGGGATCTGATTTTTTTTTAACATAACTGCTTTACAACGTATAATTCAAAACCCATACAATTCATCCTAATGTACTGTTCAACAGGTTTTACTATATTTGGAGGAATTATCACCATTACCAATATTAGAACAGTTTCATCACAAGAAGCAAAATTTTCAGGGAGTTTTAAGCCATAGGAAAGACTTTGGATTTTACTGAGTAAGTGAAAAGACCAGCCATCATTTTAACAGCTAGAGGTGAAGGGACAAAGGACAAAAGCAGAAAAACCAGTTGTTACATTCATCCAGATGGAACATGTTGATGGTGAGAAAAGGTTGAATGATTTTACATTTTGAAGTAAAGCCAGTAGGATTTGCTAATGGGCTGGATGTGGGTTGCAGAAGAAAGGAGTCAAGAATAATACCCAGGTTTGATTGTTGGTGGGACTGCAAAGTAGTACAACTACTCTGGAAAGCAGTATAGAGATTTGTCAGAAAACTGGGAATGGAACTACCATATGATCTAGCTATCCCACTAATTGGTACATATCTAAAAGATCTAAAAGCAATATACTATAGGGATGCAGCCACATTGATATTAATAGCAGCACAATTCACAACAACTACACCGTGGAAGCAAATTAGGTGACCTTCGATAGATGAATAAAGAAGATGTGGTATATATACAAAATGGAGTATTACTCAGCCATGAAAAAGAATGGAATTATGTCTTTTGTTGGTAAATGGATGGAAATGGAGACTATCACGGTAAGTGAAATAAGCCAGAATCAGAAAGGCAAAGGTTGGGTGTTTTCTCTGATATTTGGAAGCTAGTCCAATATAAGGAGTGGAGGAGTTAGCAGAGGAAAAGTGAGGGAGGGGATACCATCAAAATAGAAGAAAGATTGGTGGACTAAATGAAGGGGATTGAGGGGAAGGAAGAAAAGACAGGATATGGGGAGAACAGCAGAATGAATCTTGCCTAACTTTCCTATGTACATATATGAATATACCACAGTGAATTTCACCATCATGTATATCCACAAGACACTAACTAAAACAAACAAACAAACAAAACAAAACAAAAAACTCAGCCAAAAGTAAATCGGTAGAGTAGAGGGAAGGGAACAGGGGCAGGGTAGAGGAGGGAAAGGAAAATATTGGTGGCTGAGTCAAAGCAAATTATATTCCAAGATTTTATAATTATGTCAAAATGAATCCTGATGTTTCATGTTATTAAAAAGAACCAGTAAAGAAAAAAAAATGAAGAAAAACACCATCCAAACAGGGGGAAGAATGGAGTTACCATGGACCTACAGTGGGGCCAGATTTAGGAGGACATTCAGAAGGACAACTTTTGTCATTAAGTTGGAGATGCTAATTGTACATGGGAACAAAGACTATGAGTAAGCTCTGAGGTTCAGAAGAGATGGCTGACCAGGTTGGAAATATATTTGGGAGTCATCAGCATATAAATATTTAAGGCCATGAGACCAAATGAGGTCACCACGAGAGTGAGTGAAGACATAGAGAAGAAGTCCAAGGACTGAGTTGTTAAGAGGTTAGGAAGAAGAAAACTTTGCATGAGCAGGGCACAGGTGCACATGCCTATAATCCCAGCTATTAGGGAGGCTGAGGCAGGAGGATCACAAGTTCAAGGCCAGCCTGGGCAACTTCTTGAGATCCTGTCTCAAAGTAAAAAAAGTGGAAAGGACTGAGGGTGTAGTAGGTCAGTGGTGGTAGAGCACTCCTGGGTTCAATCCCCAGAACCACCAAAAAAAAGCCTTTGCAATGAAATTGAAGAGTGGAAGAATCATCTAGGATCACCTCTTCTGTTTCAAAGATAGAAAGCTCAGGAGCCTATTCAAGATGTGGGAACAAACTAATAATGGCCTCAAACGAACTCAGACACTTGTCTTCTTCACCAATGATTAGTCCACCAAGCAGAGGCTCTCAGCACATTCCTCCTGTGAAGGAGGGCTTTGGATGCACACTGTACAGTTGGTATACAAGCAGGGTGAAGGACTCTTAAATCCTGCTCATCTGACACCTCCACTGGCTGGGCCGTGTTTAGCTGGTAACATACAAACGCACAAGAAGTGACCCAAAGCTCAAAATGGCACCATGAGTCTACCACCATGGCTTTTCATACCAAAGAGAATATTTCCATAGGGTAAGGATTTACGAAGCACATGAAAAGATAGCACTAGGGTATTACATTAGCTTTTGATGGCAGGTAACAAATTGCCACGACTTAGTGGCTTAAAGTGACATGTTTTTATTATCTCAGAGTTTCTGTCCATCAGAAGTCTGGGCAAGGCTTAGCTAGGTTCTCTTCTCAGGGTCTCAGAAGGTGAGGTTGCACTAGGGACGGTCTGTTTCTAAGTTTCTTTGGGTTGTCAGAAAAAGTCATTTCCTTGCACAAGTGCAGCGAGTTTGTTTCTTTCAAGAAATAGATCCAGTCTCTCTTCAAAGAAGGCCTAGTTCTTTTCTGCAGGCCTCACCTGAATAGGTCAGGCCTGTCCAGGAGAATGTCCCTTCCTTAACTGTCTGACTAGGGACCATAATCACATCTACAAAGTCCTTTCACCTTTGCAAAAGGATGCAATACGATCATGGGCGTGATGGCCCAGCACCATTGCCGCATTTTGTTGTTAAAGCAAATCCTGGTTTTGCCCATGCTCAAGGGGCAGAGGGCGGATTGGCAGAGCATAACACCAGGCACTGGAGATCACCAAGGCCTTTTAGAATTTTGCCTAACACCGCGAGGATCCAAGGGATCCAAGAACCTGAACCTTCATGTTAAATTCAGAGGGAAGTATTGATCCTAAAAAGGGGACATTTTTGGGGTGACAGTAATATTGTTTGAATAATCCTCTCTGGGGAAAAACTGAGGGGCAGTCACAGGCCTGCTTAGAGGAAATAAAATCACCAGATTAATACTAAACAAACAAAAGAACAGTAAGAAGAAGTCAGAGACTTTAATCACTTATCAATGAAATATAGGCCATGCGCGGTGGCATACTGCTGTAAACCCAGCGACTCGGGAGGCTGAGGCAGAAGCTTTACAAGTTTGAGGCCAGCCGGGGCAACTTAGGAGACCTTGTCTCAAAATCAGTTAGAAAAAGAGCTGGGGATGTAACTTAGTGGTAGAGTACTTCAGCATAGGTTAGGTGACCTGGGTTCAATCCCCAGTACTGCAAAAAACTGTGATAGTCTGATTTTATCATGTGTGTGTGTCGGTAGGGGGTACAGGGGATTGAACCCAGGGCCTCACCTATGCTGAAACACTTTACCACTAAGCTATATTCCCAGTCCTTTTTCTACTTTGCTTTGAGACACGATCTTTCTGTTGCCCAGCCTGGCCTAGAATTTGCAATTCTCTTGCCTCAGTCTCCCTAGTGCTGTGTGCCACCATGCTCTGCTGGGTCTTGTCCTTCAATGTGAACAACGTTCTAATACTGAAATAACAAGCACATTTCTTCTAGATATTAGAGCATTAACTACGCTGCGAAAAAAGGAAGCATTATAATTCTGTATTATAAAACCAGTAGTATATATGAAGAAAATACAAAAAATATTTTACTATGAGACGCAGTGCTAAAATAAGTTTTATTTTATTTATTTAGTTTTTAGAGAAAGTCAACTTTTTTTAGTTTTTTTCATCTTTTTGTTGTTGTTATTTTTCTGACACTCAGCTGTGTTTGTAATACTGGCGTTTGAACCTGGGTCCTCCCACATGCCAGGCAAGTGCTCCTATGCTGAACCACCTCTCCAGCTCTGTTTTGGTTTATTTTGTGTGTGTGTATATGTGTGTGATACTGGGGACTGAACTCAGGGATGCTCTACCACTGAGCCACATCCCAAGCCCCTTTTATTTTATTTTGAGATAGGGTCTCACTAAGTTGCTGAAGCTGTACTTGAACTTGTGATGCTTCTGCCCCAGCTCCTGAGTCGCTGGGATTATAGGCATGTATCACCATACCCAGATGTTTAACCATTCTCAAGTACATATTTCCATATGGCTTCCAAATATAACCTTTTGGCATTCTTATAAGTACTAGTACAATGTCATTCTAGGCCTGTGTACTTGTAGCACCCAAGGCAACCTGGACTGGTTTTAAAAATGGAGCTTTTTATTGGAGTTAGATGGATTACAAAGCTCTGTTTATCCAGCTAGCTAGTGATTATACTGGTCTAGGGAAATTCCTCTGATGTAGCATTAAATACCGACTCCCCCCTCCCAGGACTACTAACATTTACAAAATAAATAAGCTATGAGCACTCTAATGTATTACTGCAATCTGTGTAGCTAATGCAGTTCCTACTTCCAGCCATGAGGCCCAGCTCGGGAGAATCACTGATGAAACATTCTGGGTAGACTCAGCAATGAGGTGCAATGATATAACATATCTGAGTCAGAAAGCATGACAAGTGAATATTTTTGAATACTGTAAGACTAAGATTATCTCACAGAGAAAACTCCACAACACTTGAACAAGTAACTTTCCCGTGAGGCCAAATATAGCATGCAAAGGCTAAACCTATATTTCTGCCATTTTACTGCATATAGTTGATGTGGGTGGGGCACTGTTAGGACTGTCTTTCATTTGAATTGATGTAAACAATACATTAGTTCTATTGTCCCACGGCTTCCATTCAGATGACTAAAGTCATGGGACTTTCAGCATAGCTAGCTGATGACAGTGGACACTATTTTGTCCCAAAATCCAGTTCAAGGATGGCCATATGAATTAAATCAGAATCTCTTTGCAGGCAAAGACCAGGAAGTGTACAGTTTTGGGTATATTATAGGATATCAAAAACATTTTTCAACTAATGTTTAAGGTGGAATATCAGAATTCACTCAAAGCACAGGATTGCAGGATTCTGAAATCTTGCTTAGCTTTCAGATTCTATTCAACTCAATAAATATGTTTTTACTAAATGCAGGAATTGTGCTAGGTGTTAAGGACACCACTCTGATAAAGTCAGTTCTTGCTGTCAAGAAACACATGAGCCAGCTGTGGTGTTGCATGCTTATAATCCCAGTGATTCCGGAGCCTGAGGCAGGAGGATCACAAGTTTGAGAACAGCCTGGGAAATTTAGGAAGACACTGTCCAAACAAAAGTGGACTAAGAGCTAGGGATGTAGCTAAGGGTAGCGTGTCCCTGGGTTCAATCCCAGTACCACCAAATAAATTAATTAAAAATTTTAAAAAACTAAATAAATAGGGATTGGGGATTTAGCTCAGTGGCAGAGCGCTTGCCTAGCATGCGCAAGGCCCTAAGTTCGGTCCTCAGCCCTAAAAAAAATTAAATTAAATTAAATTAAAATAAATAAATAAACACAAGGGCTAAGATGTAGCTCTGTGGTAAAGTGCCCCCGACCCCAACCCCCAGTTCTGCAAAGAAAAAAGAAAGAAAGAAAGAAACTCACAGTATGCCTTAATTCTTCGTCAGCATGCTATCACACTTCCTTCTACAGAATCTCTAAGAAATGTGTGGTAGATAGACTCTTGGAGTTCCATGGAACACACTTCAACAATCTCTAGATACTGCCTCAGACCAGATTGTGTAATCTAGGTTTTGAATGCAAAACTAAAAATGCCTCAGTGCCTACCTAAATTTCAATATTGAGGGGTTTTCTTGTTGTTTTTGTGTTTTGTTTTGTTTTGTTTTGCAGTGATGGGGATTGAACCCAGGAACTCAATAGACACTAGGAAAACACTCCACCACTAAACTATGTCCCCAGACCCAATGTTGAGGAGTTCTTTAACACAGACATCTCATGTAAGGATTTAAGGTATGAATACAAGATACACAGCACCCTTGATGAATTATGCACTGATGACCATCATTGCTTTACTCAAACATTGTCCCTTTTAGGGACTGTGTGCAAAATGGCAGCTCAAATAAATGAATCAGAAAACCAATCTATCATTTTTCTTTTCCACTAAATAAAGATCAAAGGAGTTGAGAATATTTTTGTCTAGAATGATATGCAGCTCAAATAAATGGCAGAAAACCAATCTATCACTTTTCTTAACCATTAAACAAAGATCAAAAGAGTTGGAGAATATTTTTGTCTACAATGATGAAAATATAAGGGTGCAAAACTCCCATGCAAAATTTACACCTTTGCAAAATTTACTTCTGTGACCTGTAGCAGTGTGGTGACCTCAATAATGTAAGAACTGTTTTGAGTGCAAGCGTATGGGAGGCCTTTTCACCAGTTGGGTGACTTCAGGAGGTTTATGAAATGTTTTTTGCATAAACTCATAAAACAGAGGAATAGGCTTTTGAACTACTCAGTGAAATCTGTACAATGAAGTTTGTTTTTAAGAAGCATGTAACTGTTGCTTGCAGTTATAAAGGTCTGCTTTCCACCTACAAGTTGCCATTATCTCAAAGGTGAAATTTTAGCATATGACTAAAATGTCCTATAGCTCCAGCTTCATGATTCAGCAACTGACATCAATAATTCACAGTGAGATCATAGATTCTCTGTGGAAGTAGTGATATACTCACTTGTCCTATGAAAGGAAGCTCAAGGCAAATCCAGAGCATTTTGAATTTAGACTGTGGCTGGCTTGCGTGGGTGTCAGATATTTGTCTCTCAGCTGTTGTGCATGCAGAAGGACCCGTCTTTGGGAAAGGCACTTTGAGAAAAGGTGACCTTAGGTTTTCAGGCTGGGATTCTCACATGTGGTTTCCAGCTCCCCACGGATACCAGCCCGGTCAGGATTTCCCAGAGCTACACACTGTTGGTGGGAAGCCTTTCTGCTTTCTGTGGAAAAGATTCCAACTTGGTTCCCTGCCATCACTAAACACAAACGTGTTGGTTTTTCTTTTTTGAGCTTCCAACCCTTGCAACTTTCCAAAAATAAGTCAAACCAGCCATCAGGGCACCTAAATAATACTACTACTAATAAGCAGCTTTGCCTAGACTTATATAAACAAAACTTCTGAGGTAAAGTTTGCCCAGGAGGTCTGGGCATAGGTTGCTTTCTTTTCTTTTATCTTATCTTTTCTCTCTCTCTCTCTCTTTCTTTCTTTCTAATGTAATCTGCTTACTAATAATTGGTACACTTGGGTGCATTAACCCTGCAAATAGGTTTGAATAGCAGCCTCTTAAAATAAAAAATTTGAAACGTTAATTTAAAAATGTGCACCAACTAGAAAAGCAATTGGCAGGCTGCTGCAGCCCAAGCTGAAGTCACCTCCTGCCCCTGCAAGGTCCTCCACTCCAGATGGACCCCCACCAATCGAATAATTGAACCGGCTCCGGACCCCGCGTTCCCGGTCTTTGCAACGCCCGCGTCCCCTCCGCTTGCCTCCGTCGTAGCTCCGCCTTCTTCCGCTCCTCTCAGTGGAGCGCCAAGAGCTGGGGTCAAATTGCCGAAGCAGTCTAATTTGCATGGGACCAATGAACACACTGCATGCAAATGAGACGGGACGTGGTTGGCTGAGGGTTGGCAGGATAACTCCCGCGAGCCAGGCCCTTTGTCCACCAGTGGTTGTGAGGCGGCTGTCGTGTAAGCGTCCCGGTTCTTGGCGAGGCTAGGACCCGCGAACGAACCAGTCTGCCAGCGGGGCGGGAAGGGAGGACGACGCGGCGGCAGCGGGCGCTGCTGGAGGAGCCCGGGCGGGCGAAGGGCGGTCGGACTGCGCCGGACTCGAGCGCGCTTTAAGAAGCCTGAGAAGTGTGCAGAGAGCTGGCGCCCGCGCGCCCACGGTGGCAGGAGCAGCCCGCACGCCGCTCTCTCTGAGGGACTTGCAGTTGCAATATGACTTTGGAGGAATTCTCGGCTGCAGAGCAGAAGACCGAAAGGTAAGTCCGCCTGCGGACTTCGGTCCGAACTCCTCTCGCGCTCGCCGCGCAGTGCTGTGCCGCCGGGCTGTGGGAGGTTGCCGGGGAGCAAGCGGAAAAGTTTGCCAAGGTCACTTCCCGCCCTCGGTCCCTCGGGGACCCTCCAAGGGCATCCGCCAACAGAAAAAGAGTGCCCCCAGCCTGGTGGAGCCCCACTGGGGCCTCTGCGATGTCAGAAACTTGCGCGGCGGACAGCCTGTGGCAGTGTCCCCCAGTGAGGGTGACAGGGCACTCTCGGGACTTCTCACGGGTTCCTGGGGGGTGACGCGGTCGGAGCAGCCCCGGGTGTGCCTTACTCTCCCGAGAGAGCGTCTGGATGCATGGTGAGGGGCGGTGACGGCCCGAGGACTAACAGCCCCCTTGCTTTTGCTCGCCTGCAGGATGGACAAGGTGGGCAATGCCCTGGAGGAAGTGCTCAGCAAAGCCCTGAGTCAGCGCACCATCACTGTCGGGGTGTACGAAGCGGCCAAGCTGCTCAACGTGTAAGTTGGGGCAGTTGTTGTACCCTCGTGGCACCCCTCTCTGCCCCAGCCTGCGGAGGTCGCCTCCGGGGCGCCCCTCACCCTGCAGTGCCCTCTGCGCTTTGCAAGTGCTGTGCGCTTTCTGCCCCAAGACGGGGGTGGGGGGGCGACCCGGAGACCTGGCGCGGGTTGCGGGTGCCCACGCGGCCCGGGGGAACCTCAGCGCTCACCCGCATCTCCTGTTGCCCCCAGCGACCCGGATAACGTGGTGTTGTGCCTGCTGGCGGCGGATGAGGACGACGACAGGGACGTGGCTCTCCAGATCCACTTCACCCTGATCCAGGCGTTCTGCTGCGAGAACGACATCAACATCCTGCGCGTCAGCAACCCGGGCCGGTTGGCGGAGCTCCTGCTGCTGGAAAGCGACGCGAGCCCCGCAGCAAGCGAGGGCGCGGCTCAGCCGCCGGACCTGCACTGCGTGCTGGTGACGGTAAGGGACCGGGGGACTGCGACTGGTTGGGGGCTAGAAAAAGTAGAAGCATGGAAGGAAGTGAGCCGGGGCTGAGCGACTGACTGCAGACCCGAACCCGAACTGGTCGAGGGTCAAGAGGGTGGTTGCCTTTGCCCCACTGAAGTATGTGGCGGACTTTCAGCCGAGATGTACTAGTTTCATCATCAGGGTTTTCTCTGGTAGAGAACAAGTCTAAGCATGCTGGTTAGTGCCAGCAGCGGAAGAGATCCCTGTGAGTCAGCAGTCAGCCCAGATACTCCCTACCTACATCTGCACTACCTCGCGTGACTAATTCCTTTAGCAGGGCAGATTAGATAAAGCCAAATAAATTCCTGCTCACCCCTCATTAAGAAGTCAGCTTCATTCTCTGCCAGTCAATGCTAAAAATAGAAATGGCGTAGGAGATCTTATTAATTCCCTAGAAATAAATTAAGAGTCTAGAGTGGAATTTTTTTCTTTGCATTTTTTGGGGGGATCCGGATAAAAACATTTGATAGGTACAAAAGATGTTTTCACAGGTAAAAATGTTCTGGTTTTGTCTTCTGAATTTTACTCTTTTTTGATTGGTCTGAGGAAGTGGCAGCCTCATTTTGGTGCTTCTGAAAAGTACTACTCATTATCTTTTGGGAGGATAACAGGTGGCAGTTCCATTTAACTGCTGTGAAGCTCTCATTGTACACATAGCATTGAAATATTTTTTCATAATTGTTACACTTGTGGCTCTGCCAGTATAAAAGTTTGGTAGGGCAAACCTGTGAAGGATACTTTAGTGGAAAAATGAATAGATATGCAAACACACCTATGTGGCTCAGTTTGAGTTTCACGTGTTTAGACTTTGCAGAGTACAGTTTGATAGATAATTACTCAGTGATTTTGTAGGAAACCTACCTTCCCAGAAGAAATTAATACTTCTTGTGCTTATAACTTGCTTCCATGTCACATAGACAAATTATAGAATGTCAGGTATCTTTCTCTCATCAGTAGTGTAATTATTAGCAATCGCTGATTTTTTAATGAGCAATTAATTTTTTCTAAACTTGTTAACAGAATCCACATTCATCACAATGGAAGGATCCTGCCTTAAGCCAACTTATTTGTTTCTGCCGGGAAAGTCGCTACATGGATCAGTGGGTTCCAGTGATTAATCTTCCTGAACGGTGATGGCATCTGAATGAAAATAACTGAACCAAATTGCACTGAAGTTTTGAAATACCTTTGTAGTTACTCAAGCAGTTACTCCCTACACTGATGCAAGGATTACAGAAACTGATGTCAAGGGGCTGAGAGAGTTCAACTACATGTTCTGGGGGCCCGGAGATAGATGACTTTGCAGATGGAAAGAGGTGGAAAATGAAGAAGGAAGCTGTGTTGAAACAGAAATGCAAGTCAAAAGGAACAAAAATTACAAAGAACCACGTGGGAAGGAAAACTATTTAGGATGGTTGGTTACATTAAAATAAACCAAATATGCTTTGTTAAAGTTTAAATGTGCAGCAGTAGTTTGGGTATTTTTGGTTTATATTCCCTCAAGTAAAAAACACAAAACAAAACTGAAAGGGTTAATCATATTTTAAAACATATTTTATTGTATTTTGATGAGATGTTAAATTCTCAAAAGTTTTATTATAAATTGTACTAAGTTATTTTAAGACATGAAAGGTTATTTATGCTATGAATTTTTTGAAACAATACCTACAATAAACCGATATGGAATAATTGCATCATTTCTCAGTGTGTGCTTTTGTCTTTTGTTAGTTTGGACTTTATTAAACAGACATTTTGCTGATGCCTTGCTTTACACTAGGTCAGAAAAACATGTAATTTAACAGGAATTGGCCTTGGGGTTAGGGAAAAGGAATGGTTAGATATTCAACTTGCCAGCTGGAGATGCAGCTCAGTGGTAGACCGCTTGCTAGCATGCAACAGGCCATGGGTTTAATACTCAGCACTGCAAAATGAAAAAACCGGTGAGATTCAACTTGCAAAATCTTAATAATTACATTTCAACAATAAAATTATGTATAAAATATGTGGAAGCAGAGAGGAATTATCAAAGCTACCTGCAAGACTAGTGAAAATCATTTGGGGCTTAAAAAGTTTCATTTCTCTTAAGTAGAAGAAAGGGACATTACTAGCAGCTGCACTAGTTTGTGCAAAGGTGTGCAGGCCTGAAACATCACAACCTGTTCCAGGAAACAGTGACTCTGGGTGCCTCTGGTGTAGAAAGATAAGAGAGATATGGTTGAAAAGGTAGGTGGAGATTAAGCTCAGACTGAAAGGCATTCTGTCACCCTTATGCATATGGCTTCTGCAGAGGCCTTCAAGAAGTAGCAAGGTTAGTGTTGAAGATAACACGGGACTGTAAGGATGGCTGCTGGGATGAATGGCTGGAGGTAAAGAAAAAAAGGCCCATTAGGAAGTGACTACCAGTCCAAGACCATGCACTTTGCAGAAGCATATATAGGGAACAGAAGAGACCTGGCTGTATTGCAGAGCCTGCAGCCTCTTCCGAGGGTTTTGTACCCTGCAGCTGAACATTTCTACTGTAGTTCTGAGGGGTCTGGTTAAATTATGTCATGTGCGAAAGATGTCAGAAAGGAAAGAAATGAAAGCCTTAGCAGAACAATCATCTTTTAGTTGGCACAGTCACTTGATAATTAACTGCAACAATCTCCTGTAGACAGCCAACGAAAGCAAAAATGCGTACTGAGGAGAGGCCTCTTTGTCTACTTCTCAAATCATACCCCACTCCATGATTTCTCCCATCCTTATCTTGACTAAATATGATCAGGAAAAACCAAAGAGTAAAAACTACACCAAAATAATTCTTTAAGTTTCTGCATATATTATAATAGGCCTATGAGCCCTTTACCATGCATAAATGTTTCCACTTTTTTACATCTGCTAGAATTTTGTGGGCTTTTTGGGCTTGTTTAGGTGTGCATCTTTAAGCCAAAGCACAGTCCAAAACATAATTGGAATTTAGTTGTTTCTTTTTATATTATAGGAAAATTCAGAGCAGTGAGGTTTTTTTGTTTTTGTTTTTGTTTTTGTTTTAAAGAGAAGGAGAGTGTGAGAAAGAGACAGAATCAATTTTTATTGAGTTCATTCACATGGCTTTCGTTGCTCTGACACTTCTTTGTGTACGTGGGTGCTGTGGTTTGAACCTGTGCACTTGCGGGCAAGCGCTGCAACTGCGGAGCTACCACTCCAGCCCCCAGAGCAGTGAGTTTTAAACAGCAGATTTTTTTTTTTTTGCCTTCCCATTAAAGATTTTTAATCTTTTCTTTCTTCTTCTTCTTTTTTTTATAACTACTGTGTTTGATTAAAAGATGAATGGCTCGGGGCTGGAGCTGTGGCTCAGTGGTTCCAGTGCTTGCCTGGCATGCATGGGGAGATGGGTTCAAACCCCAGCACCACGTACACAACCAAGGGTCTGAGCAAGGAGGTCCACATGAAAGACTAAATAAAATTGATTCTCTCCTTCTCTCTCTCACTGTCCTCTCTTTAAAACAAAACAAAACAACAACAACAAAAAACAAAACGATGAATAACTGAAACGAGGTAGGCAGAGTGGAGAAAAGTGGCTTTGGTGGAAAGAGCCTGGGTAGCTGTCAGTCTGGGCTGGTCCTTCTCCACCCTGCTCTTAATTGTAAGATGGAGATAAGATGATCCTCTTGCAGAGTTGCCCCTCTTACGATTCAAAGGCAGGAACTACTATCTGGTTCATGGTGGTAGGGCAGTGGTTAGCCACGTGCATAGTGGCAATAGGTGAACAGTATTTGTTAAATAAGTGATTAGAAATAATGAACGGAGGGCTGGGGATGTAGCCCATTTGCAGAGCATATACTTGGCATGAGTGAGCCCTGCATTCAATCCTTGACACCGAGAAAGAGAAAGGAAAAAAGAGTGAGAGGAAGGGAGGGAGAAAATAAGAATGAATGCAAACTACTGGCACATGATAGTTGCTGGGTGTGTGTGTGTGCTAGGGACTGAACCCAGGGGCACCTAACCACTGAGCCACACCCTCTGCACCCCCGCCCTTTTAAATTTTTTAAATTTTGAGACAGGGTCTTGCTCAGTTGCTTAGGGCCTTGTTAAATTGCCAGCTTTGAACTTTCTATCCTCCTGCCTCCGCCTCTCAAACCGCGGGGATTACAGGCGTCCGCTACCACACTGGGCTAATTGCTCTTTTTCTCGATAGTTCCTCAGTCAAGGATCAAGGATGTCTTATGAAAACCCAGATGATAGCAATAGGAAATGATTTAAGGCTTCAGAGACATTTGTTGGTTGCTTATGATGAATATATACATATATATGTGTGTGTATATATATATATGTGTGTGTATATATATATATATAATTATTAAAAAAGAGTTTTAAACCTTTATCCTGAATTCCCAAGGCTTGCAGATATGAAGCAGTAGCATACATTCTTCAGATTGTCTTGCTTACAGAAAATCTCAACAATGAATGCAATGTTATTGCTTTGAGTTTTGATTCATTGTTATTCTTTCCTGAACATAATATAAAGTGAACCTGGCATTGAAAAATCCAATCATGAAACAATTATAAATAAGTATACAATTACTTGGATGGCATCTGCCTCTAACTGATGCTAATATTCTTCAGTTGTTGCTTGCAAACATCAAGATAACCCCATTTATCATAAGCCAGGTGGAAATGTTACAACAAGAACAAAAATCCTCTCATCTACTTAAGGTGTGTTGTATGTTGAAAAGTGGAAAATACCTAATTTTTTCCCATTGGCAACATAGCCTGTGTTATAAGTAGCATTGCCTCCTCCCTTCTACAATTAACCAAGGGCCTCAGTAAGTCAAACTTTTATAATGGAAGGAGCCATGAAAGTAGCTCATCTCCTATCACACACTGTTTCCCAAATGAGGAGAAAAAGGGGCTATTTGTAGGAAAGAACTGTTTGTGTGCTGTCAATTAGAAGCTTTCCCAAAGCATGGTTTGAATTGGCTTACTATGAAATAATTGTCTTTATTTTCAACTATTATAGGGGTTACAAGTGTATTATTTGACATATGCTACAAGGCTGCAAGCAGTGAGCTGTGTTTCTTTCAAACACTGCTCCTAGAGGAGCAATGAGTTAAGTATATTGATACATACAGTCTAAGAAGAAAATGCCCAGCAACAACAACAACAAGAACAGAAAAGGCCCAGAGAATATTTATGGAAGTTCAAAGGGTAGAAATCTCTGCAGGACTTGGAGGAAGGGAATGGAGAAAAGGTTGTAAGTTCTTTGATCAGAAGCTGGTTTTTGTTGTTGTTGTTGTTGGTACCTGGCATTGAAAACCCAGTGGGGCTTTATTGCCGAGCCACATCCCCAGCCTTATTTATTTATTTTATTTATTTATGATAGGGTCTCACTAAGTTGCTTAGGGCCTGGCTTAGTTGCTAAGACTGACCTTGAAGTTGCAATCCTCCTACCTCCTGAGTTGCTGGCTTGACTGACTGATTGATTGCATGTAAGTTTGCTAGCTGCTGCAGAGACTGCAAAGATTCAGTCTGTGTGAGCACTTGCTCTTCAGTTTATATGGAAGTCAAGAGAAGCACATTCATCCCTTTAAAGCTCTTCACCAATGGCCTATCTTATAGCCCCAGAGCTATAAGAGATGAAGAAGCGCTTGCCTTTAAGGATGTGCACAATTTATTAGAGATGCCTGATACCTGTAAAACTAGGTGGTGAGTGATTACAGGTGATAAGTGATATACTCAAGACCTAAGTGTTCCTGGGTCGAGGAGTGTTTTCCAGGGCCAATGAGATAGGAAAGGTGAAGAGACCTGACAGGGATGGTGATGGGCGTTTATTCATGGAGGAATAGCAGCTCAAGATATGTCTGGGACTAGTTTCTGGAGATGACAACCATTATATAGGCTTGTGCTGCCCACTGATCTAAGCACTTTACCTATTGCAACTCACCAGCACTCACAACAGGTCTATGGAAGTAGCTACTGTTACTGTCTCCGTTTTAAAGATGCAAAGACTTAGAGAGTAATTTTGCCCATAGTTATACTGTTTAGTAAAAGTGGCAAATCCAGATGCAATATTACCTCCAGTGATGGGTGTTGAAGGGGGGAAAATGGTGGGAGCCTAACTATGCTTTTGCTGAAAGCCAAGCTTTTTTCCAGTAGGTGATACAAAGCAGTTTTTCTGTTTTGTTTTTTATAATTTATTTTTAAAAGAGAGAGGGACAGTAAGAGAGAGAAAGAATCAATTTTTATTTAGTTTTTTTCATGTGGCTTTTGTTAGTGGTGCTAGGGTTCGAACTCATGTCCTCGGGCATGCCAGGCAAGCACTGTAACTGCTGAGCCACTACTCCAGCCCTCAAAGTGATTGAAAAATAATTCAT